>CAUYQG010203277.1:0-10152 GCA_963574415.1 Tarsius wallacei | reverse complement strand
ATCCCTAAAATTTAAAGAAAAGAGATGCAGGACTGAGAAAAAAAATAGTTTAAGTCTATTTATTAAAAACACTAAATACTCAGAGAAACTAACTGGGAAGAGGAGCATTGTGTCCCTTTAAGAACCATTCCAGCCGGACTCGGTGGCTCAGCCTGTAATCCCGCACCTTGGGAGGCTGAGGTTAGTGGATTGCCTGAGCCCACGGGTTCGAGACCCGCCTGGGCAACTTGGCGAGACCTCCTCTCTACAATAAATCAAAAAATTAGCCGGATGTGGTATCACGTGCCTGTAGTTCCAGCTACTTGGAAGGCTGAGGTGGAAGGATCGCTGGAGCCCAGCAGGTCGAGGCCGCGATGGCCAGGAGCGGCCACTGCACTCCAGTCTGGGTGACAGAGTGAGACTCCAACTCAAAAAAAAAAAAAAAAAAAAGAACCATTCCAAATGCCCTATAACCAGTAATTCTATTATATTCTTGGTGATAACTGTAGTACTATTGAGGATGGTTGTACTGGAGGTTTTGGTGAAGTTAAGTATGCTGCACATTTACAGACCTTATTGCAAGTATTTTTTTTATTGTATAATTTCATTTAATACACATATCTACTATCTAAGAGAGATACTATTAGTATCACCATTTTGCAGAAAAGGAAATGAAAGCAGATAGAGGTACTTGAAAATATAGTCGGAATGATTGACAACAAAATTAAAATAATGACAAACTGCATAGGAAGTATTATATAGAAATAAACATATAAAAGCTATAATAACAGATGGGATATGGTCATTTCCAAGGGTAGGAATTTTCCAGATTGAGAAAGCATGTATGTATGCCCTTGTGCCCACACCTGAGACCTTATACAGATAAAAATCAGATTATGATCCCCATGAAAGTAAAAAAAATTGATAAAATAATAAACAAAGCATAAATAAGCAGTCAAAAGTAATCCCTGTGCTTTCCTCACTTTACTGATACTAGAAGGACATTGCTAGAATATTAGCATTTTTAGAAACCGTGGTTTCTTGATATCATTCCAGTTTCTAATGAATACCTTACATGAGTAGCGGCCCCAGGACATAGCACAGCTGGTGGAAGCAGCTTCCTCCCCACCCCCTTCTCCAGTGAGCTGCTCCCTGTCATGTCAACAGCAGGCTGGTGACCTTGACTAAAGCTGTCACAACTCTAGTCATCCAGACATATCTCTCACACTCCTTATCTGATCTATCAGCAAAACTGTCTCCTCCTCTACTTTAGAATTGCCTCCTGAATCTGGTCACACCTCAAGGCCTCTAGAGCATCAGGCTAGGACATCAACTTCTCTCATCTGCACGATTACAGTGGCCTCTGACTGGTGCCCTGGCTCCTTCCCTTGTTACCCTCCTTTCATCTGTCCTCATTGCAGCCTTCGAAGTGGCAAGTGTCTTTAGGGCCTTCTTTGACTTGGAGTAAAAATCAGAGTAATTTCAATAACTCAAAAGGTCCTTTGTGATGTCAATCCAGCAACTGCCCTGACCACGTTTTCCATCACTTTCCCTCTTGCTTACTCAAGTTCAGCCACATGCACTGTTTTGGGGGCACACCCGGCACTTTGCACTCAATGTTGCCCTTGTCTGTTCATTCCAGAAATTGACATGAATTTTGTCCTTACATCAAGTCATGACTGAAATGCTACCAGCCTTCCCTGGGTAGTTTTTGGTTTTTGTTTTTCTAATTTTGTATTCTATTACTCTGATTTATTTTTCTCCACAGTACTTACGATTATCTAATAATCTATATGAATAAATACATATACACCTATGTTTATGTACGTATATAAATAGTTGTGTGAGTTATTGTCTACAAAAATCCTCCTCAACATAGAGTGTCCTATGGGAGACAGAAACAGGGTGGCTCCATGATCCCACCCCTGCTGCTTATACCTGTCACCCTCCCCTTGAGTGTTGGTGAGACCTCTGGCTTGCTTCTAGAAAATAGAATATGGCAAAGGTGAAGAGATTCCTGCAGATTAAAGCCCTGATTAATTCTGTGATTCAGGTCCTATTTCATCGATTTTGATTTAATAAAGCTGGAGATGGTCCTGGATGAGCCTGACTTAATCAGGTGAAAGTTACTGCAAAAGGAACCGAGCCATCCCTTGCTGGCTTGATGAAATAAGCAGCCATGTTGAGGAGACCTTGGCAGTGAGGAGCTGCAGGCCCTCTCTGAGACCTGAAGGCAACTTTCAGTCCAAAGCAAGCGAAAAATTCGGGCTCTTAGTCGAACAGCTGCAAGGAAATGAATTCTGTCAACAACCTGAATGAGCTTGGAAGTACATTTTTCCTTAGTTGAGCCTCCAGATGAGCACGCAATCTGGCCGATACCTTAAATGCAATCTTTTGAGACTGTGAGCAGAGTATGGAGCTGCACTGTGCCTGACCTCTTGACCCACGGAAAGTAATAGGTGATAGATGTGTGTTGTTTTAAGCTGTTAAATTTGTAGTAATTTGTTATGCAGCCATCAAAAATTAATACACCAATTAAAATCTAAGCCAGGACTTTTGCTGTGTTTCTGCTGAAACAAGCATTTTAATACACATTGAATAAACTCTTCCGCCTGTCATTGAAAGCATTAGGCAAGCTGAATCTATCTTATGTGGGCATTTGTTCATCTGGCATTTGGACCCACACTTCGGGCTGTTGTTACAAGGTTCATCTCAGCACTTAACAGTCCATGGTCACCCCTTGCTTCTGAACTTTTTCCCCTACACTTTCCCCCTCAGCAGAGTGTTCTCTTTCCTCCCCACTTATTCAAACTGCCCACTTCTTGTGCACATCTTCAACAGATAAAAGTTGCTTTACCATTTGGGAGTGTTGTGCTCTCATTTTCATAATTTAAACTAAAAACTGTGAGTCTGATTTTATGATTTTTCTGAGCTCTAAATGGAAAACCAACAATACATGTTCTTTTGGAATCAACTCACATTATTTGACACTGAGAAGTAGACGTTCTCAGGTTTATATTTTTCTTGCTATTAAAGACCTAGTTAACAAAATATTATTTTAAGTGTGGATGTGTATGTTTGTGTATGTATGGTATACTACAGATCATTAGATATAAATATTAATAATATCACTACTTACATGTCAGATTAATACTAGACTCTTCGGATTATATTTTCTTTACTCCTTTGAATCTTAAAACAACCTCTAAATGTTTGTATTCTTTTTTTTTTTCCTCTTAAGGGAACTAACCTCAGAGGATTAGGGTATGGTTATTTTAGATAACTCGAACAACCAATTAAGTGGCAGAGCTGGGACTGACAACTTAATTTTGTGGGTTTCAAAACCAGTGCTTTTTCCAGTACTCTAAACTATCTCCTTATGTAAATACAAAAGTTATGTGAAACAAAATGCATATAAGTATAAAAATATATGCAAATGAGTATTTTCTCATTATTTTATATGCCTAGATACTTATTAAAAGTAGCTATTCAGCTCTGACTTTGCTTTATTCTCTGTTGTGTGCTCATCAGGCTAAATGTTTTTAAAGCTACTGACATGAGAAAGTTAAATCAATCACAAATTCACAGGTACATTTTAGAAAGAACAAATTGCATGCAAGCTAGCAAACAAAACGTGTGTGTGCATATGTAAGTGAGAAATAAGTGAATAAAAGAACGAAGGGATTGTTTTTTTCTGTCACATTTCTTATGAACAAGAAAACAAATTTTTTAAAAAGGCCTGTGATTTGATGGTCAAAATATTTGTTGGACCTATCCAAAAGAAATGTATATGGGCATGAATTAATCATTGTATATACTAGATGAACAGCTGAGCATGTGTGCAGCATATATTATATTAATATATATGGAAAAAGCCCCATAACTGTCCTCAATATTTGGAGGGATATAAGATAAAGGGAGCTAATCTTGCACATACCGGTCACAGGATTAAATTCAAATTACACTTTGGATTTCTGACCCTGAATTGTCACTATCCAATAGTCATTTTATAATCTAAGAAAAATAATTTAAGGTCAATTTTTCAGTGTGTGTGTTCGTGTGTGCTTTAAACTTTAAGTAATTGGCAATGTGCTTTTTTAATGTAGAAGAACTATTTTCATGCAAACCTTTGGAGTTTGACTTACATAATAAAGCAATATAACAACAACAACAACAAAAAACCCCAGCCAGGCTCCTAGATAAATAGTGAAGAGTCACAGAGCTACAAGCTGATATTGTCAATATCTACAACATTGATTTATAAGAAAAGGGGTATTAATTGCTTCACTGACATTGATTGCAGTAATAGCTTCAAAGAATTTTTAGTTCAACATTGTTGTTCTTCCTCACTTCTCATGACAGTTGTCCTCAAACTTGACTTGTGATTCTCAAAACAAATCAAGGAATCAGTTCAAAGATCCTTAAGTTCATTTCACATAATAACAATAACAATAATAATAGCACCCAGACCAAGCATGGTGGCTCATGACTGTAATTCCAGCACTTCAAGAGGCTGAGGTGGGAGGTCAGTTTGAAACCAGGAATTTGAGACTAGCCTGAGCAGCATAACGAATTTAGTCTCTACAAAAAACTTAAAGAATTAGCTGAGCATGATGGCATATGACTGTAGCTCCAGCTACTCAGGAAGGAGGCTGATGCAGGAAGATTGGCTTGAGCCCAAGAACCGAAGGCTGTGGTGATCATGCTTTTGCACTCCGGTCTGGGTAACAGAGTGAGACCCTGACTCAAATACAATACAATACAATACAATACAATACCATACCATACAATACAATACAATAGAACATAAAATCACTAACATTTATTGAGCACTATGTGTTAATCACTGTGCTAAATCTCTTACACATATTATGTCATTTAAACCTCAAAATCCTATTAGAGAAATGTTATTACTTTCTCTCTTTACAGTTGAGGAAAGTAAAACAAATAAGTGGTCAAGTAACTGCCAAAGGACACACAGCTAATACGTTCTCCAGACAGGAACCAAATTCAGTGCTGGGATTACAGGCATGAGCCACTGTGCCTGAGCTAGGTTCTATTATCATTGTTGTTGTTATTGTTATTATGTGAGATGAATTTAAGAATTCTTGAAACTATTCCTTGACTTGCTTGGGGACAACTGTCATGAGAAGTGGGGAGGAACAGCAATGTTGAACTAAAAGTCATAGTTATGAATTCTTAGTATAAAACAAATTCAATGTTCAAGTGTTAACCATTCTTCTTCATCTAATGATGGAATAAGCAAGCTGACAGTGTCTTATTGCTAGAGTTCGTCGTACTTAAAAGTTGGACATATTGCTCTCCTCCAACTTACAATCAAAGATCCCTGAATGCAATGTGTTTTTGTAAGCATACACTCCCACATGTGTAAAACATTGGCTAATTTAAGGAACCTATGTGCTCTATTTGTGTCTGGAGCCTGTAAGATAAACTAGCACCACATACCCAAGAGTAGTCTCATTAAATGGAATTATTGTCTTTTGTGTCTAAAATTAGAATGTGCCCCTCAATTAGGGTGTTAAAATGCCATTTTCTTTGATTTTATGTTTTCTTTAGGCATTATATTTTTGAATTTCATTAAATATATACAATTCATGCGTCTCCATTTTGCCTTCAATTTGTAATTTCAAGAAATAGAATACCTTATATCAACCTTACAGCATTATGTAAATGCAGAATGTATCTCGTGATAGCTAAGATCCAGATACTAAGATTGTATGCTTTATTGTTTAAGTTTACTTATTTTTAAAAATATATAAAACATTCTTATGGTTCAGAGACTTTAAAGATATCAAAAATATTAACTTAATGAAGAATCTTACCTCCCTCCTATATTCTAGTCATACAATTCACCTTCCCTTCTTACAAACAACATGTATTAGGCTCTTGTTTATCTTTCTAAATGTATTTACATACATGTAATAAAATACATTTATATATACATACATATATATAGCCTCCTTTCTGTCTCTATACTTAATACATTGCACAGTAGCATATTTCACGTGGCATATTGTATCATGTTTTATTAATGAGATTGTTCCCTATTGGTACTAAAGAGTTTCTCATTTTTATTTTGTAGAGACATATTTTACCTCATGAATGAACCATAATTTTTAAGCAGTACCCTATGAATGGTCATTAGACTGCTCCCAGTCTTATGTTATTAAAAGCAATGCTGCAATGATAATCTTGCATATACATCGATGTACACATGTGAGAGCATGTCACTTCAGTAGCCAAAATTTCTAGATGTGGAAGCCTGGGAAAAAGAGTATGTGTGTTTGTAATTTTGATAACTACCACCAAAGTTCTTCCAAAGGAGTTTTTCCCATTTATAATTATTATTAAATGATGAAAATTTCTGTATCCGGTTATTCATTGACACTGGGGGAATGTTAGCATTTATGTTCATGCTTAAATAAAGCTACACATGGCACATTCTGGTGATGTTGGTAGGTTGCTCAGCACCAAAGTTACACAATATAACCCCTAATATAAAAATAATGCATTGTCTATTAAAGCATTAACCATGACAAAGAAATACTTTAACAGTTACCTTTATTCTAAAACAGTAAATATATACTCAAAAGTTCAAAAGTAGTACTCAAAGTAGTTCTTGGAAGATAAGTTTTAATCATCATAGAAAATCATATTTTTCAATTGTAGGAAAATCTCGTTGACAAATAATTTTATTGCTATAGAATTGTTACGGTTTATAAGTAATTGACAAAGCAACTTAATAGCAATTTTCTTAAATGGCAGAGTCTTTGACAAAAACTCTTTGTAAAATCACTGCTATGCCTCTTGAGAACCTATCACATGGCCTGATTTCTATACAAACTTTATGCAGTGTAATTTGTCCAACAGCTCTCTGAGGTTAATGGTTTTAATGCAAATTTAGGGATCATAAAACTAACCAGCTAGCTAGCTCAAAGTAACACAACAAATACCTGTAGACAAGTAAATAGTTTAAAATTTCCCACAACTACTTGTCACACATTAAGTAGACAAAACACATTGTTGAATGAATGAATGAAACATGCAATAGATGTACAATTTACACCATAGCTACCTAAAGTAAATGACTTACCTCAAGAACAAATGACAAGGAAGGAACAAGAGGCTTCAGGTGACCAATTCTGTACAGCATTAGAAACACCAAGCAACGAAGAGTTTCCATAATAGCTGCCTTGGGTCTAAAATAAAATGTCATTAATGTGCATTAGCTTTAAATATGCCCTTACTTCACACGTTTCCATGCTACCATTAATACAATGATAAACTTTTTATTTTCAAGAAATACATAGTATTTTAATCTATTTGAGAAGCGAGTCCCTCTAAAGTTATTTGAAAATGCATTAAACTAAGAAAGAATATGCATTTTTATGTTTAAAGAAAACCTGTTCTTTATCAATTTCTTCCTTAGTTTGAGAATTGTTGAGTTAGGGTAAAGTTTATTTTCAGCTAACAAATACAATGCTAGACAACTAAATTTCTAGGATTGAAAGTAATCCAGACACCTATCTGTGACTCAATGCCTTTATACATAATTCATTTAAAAATGACGTGTTAGGAGAACTGATATAGTTAATTCTAAAGTAATGACAAGTCAAATACCAATGCTTCATATTTATTTTTACAACTGCACTATAAAGTTATATAATTATAATATTTTATTATTCTGTGGAAAATTCTTAAATTGGGTAAAAGAGGAAAAAAAAATAAGAATTTCACTTCTTGCCTTTGATCCAGAAGAAATCCAATGGAAGTCAAGGTCAGGATAATGAAACAAACCCTCAGAAGGAGGGTTACTTGTGATAATGCCTGTAAAACAAACACAGAAATCAATGGATTCTTTAGAAAAGTTATTAGAAGGAACATCAGCAGTTAAAGCTGACAAGTGAACAGCTCAAATTTTATTTTTTATCACACCATTTGTCACTGACCTTTTTTTTATAAAGGTTGACTATGTAGGGAACATTTTGTTTTTCCAGTTATCATTTAGTCACCTTGTTGGACACTTGGAGAATAAGTTAGATAATTTTATAAACAGCATTTTGCTTATAATGTTTTTTATAAAAATATTTCTTTAAAGTTTTAACTTTTATAATTCTTTAAAGTATGTGAGCCCCCACGTATGAAGAAATCACTCATAGTTTTAGGAATAAATACTATATTCCAATAGTTATTTTTATTATCACCAAATCTTTGTGGTTTCAAATGCAAAGTTTTCTTTATACAAAAAATATTTACAGGAGATTGTGAGTGCAAACTCATAGTATTCAAAAGAGATTACACACATTCACACTCATATCTGATGAAATCTATATGTTCATACATACATGTCAAAAGTTACCTTTTGAATCATTTCAACAAAAACCATATTTTTAGTTAGAATTATAAATTAATTATGCACTTTTATTTTACATGTCAAAATTTAATAATAATTTTTTTTAAGCATTTACTATTTTACAACTTCCATATTATATGTTACTTACACTTTAATTTGTTTTATATTCCCAACAACTTGGCAGAGTTTGTGCCAAAAAATTATAGTATGATTGAAAATGCTCTCTAAAAACATAGAATTATGTAAACCTACAGGCTATGTAACTATGGGCATATTATTTTACATTTCTAAGGCTTTGTTTTATGTTTAGAACATTTGAAATAAATTATGAGTATGGCACAGACTGTAATAAAATACTTAGAAGAGTGCTTGATGCAAAATAAAAACTCAACTAATGGTCATGATCAATATTATTGTTATTATATTCAGGTGCTTAGGCTAATCTTGATTAATTACAATAAAATAAAGAAAGGAGAGGTATAAAGGGAAGTTCTATTAGCTCTTCCAAATATCATAGAAAAATTAGAGACAAGATCTATCTATCTATCTATCTATACACATATACATATCCTTTTATTTTATTTTTGCTTTGGTTAGGAAATTTATGATCCCTGGACAAAAGAAAGAGCTTCTCTTTCCAAATTTCATTCTGATTACTGGGATCAGAGTGGAAACCAACTTAATCCAGGAACCCAGCTACCTAGTCAACACCTCTACTTGGGCTAACAGACATCTGACCTTTGGCATGGCTAAAACACTGCCTTTAAAATTCTTCTCCATACCACACGCTGCCCAGTTTTTTTCATCCTAGAAAGTGGCATCTCCTATTTCATAACTGCTCAAGACAAAACCCTGTGACTGGTCCTGACTCTCTGTCTACTTCTAATACATCAGAGATAAATGTCAGCAGTACATTTAAAATATATCAGAATAAAAGCATTTGTGATAAACAGTGCAATGAATACTCTGTTCCACCCGACAGGATCTCCACCACAATTTTTGAAACACCCTCCCAACTGGTTTTCCTACTTCTAAAATTACCTGTCTATCTATCACAGCCCCCATCCACAGTTTGAAGCTATACTTTTAAATCAAAAGGAAAATCACATCACTCATGTTCTAAATCCTCCAGGACTCATTCAGAATAAAGCTCAGTGCCATCGCTCTGGCCTGTACACAATAGCCCAATATTCCCTTGTAACATTTTTTTTCTTTT
Source organism: Tarsius wallacei (assembly GCA_963574415.1). Taxonomy (NCBI): domain Eukaryota; kingdom Metazoa; phylum Chordata; class Mammalia; order Primates; family Tarsiidae; genus Tarsius; species Tarsius wallacei. The sequence continues at coordinate 583 of CAUYQG010203277.1, read as the reverse complement.
ACTCTTAAACCATATCAGAAACTTTGCTGTTCCTGGAACATGACAAGCATTTCCTCACTCAAGTCTGTTTCATCTACTATTGCTTCTGCTTGGAATGACTTACCGCAGTGACCTTTATGGTTTCTTTCATTCAGGTCGCTATTCAAATCCATGCCCTTATCCATCCTGTATAAAACAGTACTTCTTTATAACTCCCAATAACCATTTCTGTCTTATTGTTCTCCACATGACTTAACACTTCATATACTTAGACAGTTGTTTTTGTGTATTCTCTGTGTGTTGTCTGTCATTTCTTACTAGAATGTAAGCTCTATAAAAGTTTCTATCTCTGTATTTATTTCCATATCCCAAGTGCCTAGAACATTGCCTGGCACACAGTTAGTGTTCAATATATGACTAATAATGAATATTTTATATGTGTATTTTAATATTAATACCTTTCTTTTTTTTTTTTTTTGCTCCGGTGTAACTGGCCTATCACCTTCTTGGTAGGGATTAAGGTAGCATGATTTTGAGGGCAGGAATTTTGTTCTTCCTGCTCTCTCAAACTCATATGTAGTAAAATCCCCAGCACATGCTCAAT
>CAUYQG010203276.1:0-52237 GCA_963574415.1 Tarsius wallacei | reverse complement strand
ACTTCTGCTTCCAGGGAACAGCCCTTAATGTTGGTGCAGTATTTCACAGCTTACAGGGATTTCACACTTTTTGGTCATTTATTAGCTTGTGTGCTTCTGACCTCAATGGGAGACTTCAGGATAAGCTGTAGCATCTGAAACCCCCAGTGAGATGATTTTGAAGAGGGTGGGGCATTGAACACATGCTTGAAAACTTTCCAACTCTTGCTGAAAGGCACATCGTTTCTGAACATGTGAGGGGACTGAATGCCTTTACAACAGCAGTTTCTATTGAGTAAAATCATTGGAAAACAGTTGCATGTTAGCATTTCAGGTAATTGCACACTACTACGTTTGCCATATATGCCTTGAAAGTTTCCAAAGAACTAAAATGCAGAGGGTAACTTATTTCCAGATATAAAGTGGGTTCCAGCGATCCTTCTGCCTCAGTCTTCCGAGTAGCCGGAATTACAGGCACGCGCTATCATGTCCGGCTGATTTTTTTGATTTATTGTAGAGATGAGGTCTGGCCAAGTTGCCCAGGTGGGTCTCAAATCCGCAGGCTCAGGCAATCCACTCACCTCAGCCTCCCAAGGCTCAGGATTACAGGCTGAGCCACCGAGCCCGGCACGATTTCTATTTTTTTATTCAAGAATATAAATAGTACTTTCTATATAAGAGTTTTATTGAAATATAATTTCTCACCAAAAAAGTCACTCTTTCAAAGTGTACAATTTAGTGAGGTTTTTTGTTGGTTTGTTTGTTTTGAGTTGGAGTTTCACTCTGTTGCCCGGACTGGAGTGCAGTGGCCGCTCCCGGCCACCGCAGCCTTGACCTGCTGGGCTCCGGCGATCCTTCCGCCTCAGCTTTCCAAGTAGCTGGAACTACAGGCGCACGCTACCACGCCCGGCTAATTTTTTGATTTATTGTAGAGATGAGGTCAAGCCAATTTGCCCAGGTGGGTCTCGAACCCACAGGCTCAGGCAATCCACTCACCTCAGCCTCCCAAAGTGTGGGATTATTGGCTGAGCCACCCAGCCCAGCTGTTCAGTGATTTTTAGTATCTTTACAGAGTTGTGCAGTACTCAGTAGTATTTAATTTTAGAATTTTTCATCACTTCTGAAAAATGCCATCTCCATGGGCATTGCTACCTCCATCTCCTTTGCCCCAATCTCTGGAAACCACTCACCTACTTTTTTTTATTTTATTTTCGTGAATTTATCTATTTGCGACATTCCAAACAAATTGAATCATATAGTAAGTGGTATTTTATGCCTGGTTTCTTTCACCGAGTATAATGTTTTTACATTTCATCCATGTTATAGCATCTATCAATACTTCATTTTTTAAAAATGGCCACATAATTTTCTATTGAATGGACATACCATTTTTAAAAATCCATTCATCAGCTGAAGGACATTTGGATTGTTTTCACTTTGGGGCTATTATGGAAAATGCGGCTATCAATGTTCTTTTGTTTGTGTTAGTTTGCTTACATATACTTAGTATTAACATTTCTGGATCATATGTTAACTCTATATCTAACATTTTGAGAACAGCTAAACTGATTTCTTTCTTTCTTTCTTTCTTTCTTTCTTTCTTTCTTTCTTGTTGTTAGAGTCTCTCTCCACTGCCAGGCTGGAGTGCAGTGGCATGCTCACGGCCACTCCAGTGTTGACCAGCTGGGCTGCAGCTATCCTTCCACCTCAGCCATCTAAATACCTGGAACTACAGGCACACACTGCCATGCCTGGTTAATTTTTTGATTTATTGTAGAGATATGTCTCATCAAGTTGCCCAGATTTTTCTCAAACCTTTGGGCTCAGGCAATCTTCTCACCTCAGCCTCCCAAAGTGCGAGGGTTGCAGGCTTGAGCCACCATGCCTGGCCTAAATTGCTTTTCAAAACGGCTGCTTCATTTTGCAATCCCACCTTGCTTTCAGATGGAAACAAAAACATAAAATCTTATTTAACAAAACTACCTTAGACCACCGTATTTTGGCACTTTTTTTTGTCTTCTTAAAAATGTCTGAGTTATAGCTTTGTCTTTTTATTGCACCGAGATCTAGCTCTTGCTACTTCTCATTTTAAAGAAGATAGATTTACCCATCACCATTATAAATTAAAGCGAAATTGAAGACCAGAGAAAGATCTGAAACATTACACGGGATTGAGAACAGAGAGAAAATAGAACAGTAAAGGTATGTAAGTGAAATAGTCACTAAGCAATCAACATTAACTTTGCAATTTTATGTCAAAGAGGAAAAGCAACACTGAGATGAACAACTCTGAGGCCGGTAAATGTCCCAACTTAGAAGTGTAAAAACAGACTTGATAATTTTTTTAAATCTTTAAATACATTCTTACAGCAAGAAAGAGGTAGGCAGAAGCTGGAAATAGATCTCACTGAGTGCCAGTCCTTCCAACAACCCAGCATGCCAAAATCCAGCTGTTCTCTTCTGTTTTGTACATTAGCAGCAATAATGGTAAAGACGACACCTTCCTTATTTGCTGACAGTTGTGTTGATGATGCAGGAGGCAAAATAGCATTTCTCTTCTGGGCCATGTTAATTATGGAGTGCTGACAGCAGTCCAAGAATAAATCCAGATCCTTGAGTCGATGTCCCACATCAATGTAGAAGGAAAAATATAATACACTGACAAGCTGGAGGAAACTCCATTTTGCACATCTCCTCTTTCTTAATAAGTAAAAAGATTCACAGTGAATTTACAAAACAATAAAATAATAGATTATATCCGAATAGCAATTTAGGCATCTCTCTATCCAGCCTCTAAATTTATATTAATCATTTGATTATTTAAAGCAAAAGGACTGTAACCGTATGCCCCTTTGTTTATGCAACAGGGACTCTGAGAGATTAAGTAAAATGGGGAATAAGTAGTAAAGTTAGAATTTTAGTCCATGTATTTCATACAAAATTTCTCAACACAGTCCAGTAATTTTGAAATTATTGACATGGACAATGAGACAGGGTTTTCAAAACTTGGGCCACATGATGAATGAAATGTAACAACACCACACAGTTCTTCAGGCAGTGCACATTTTCTGTTGGAAATTAATCAATGGCACTAACTTGTAATATTTAGAGCACTTGAATTTCCTTGCCAGCGTTTATCAACTGTCTGGTACCTATTGTCAAAAATACATGGAAGTTTTGATGAGTAGTTATTAATATCTACTATAATTTTTAAAGCAGTACTTTAAAGTAAGTATGATTATCCTCATACTTTATAAAGGAAGAAACTAAGAGTAATGGTTAGACTACTCGTCCAAGTTCAGATAGCAACAAAATAAATGTTTACAGTTAGCCCTCAAGTCTGTCTAAACACAAAGCACTGCTCTTTCATAATGCTATCTTGAGAAAATGTACTTAGGATTTAAAAATGTCTTTTTAACCAGTCATTTTGTATCTAGAATTGTATTCTAAGAATGGAATCAAGGGCATGTAGTATTATTTAGCTGTAAGAATCTATATCAATAGATTGCCAAAAATTATAGTTGCCAAAAATTGGAGTCAATCTAGTGACCAAAACTAAAGGTTTGATCAAATAATTGTATTATGGCCACATGGTAGAATAGTATGCAACCATTAAAAATTTGTAGTAGAAAATTATCTATTGGAAAAAGAATACAGCAACACATAATCTTCCTAGCGAACTACACTTAACCTGCAAAGTTCAGTTACACATTACTTCTTTGGCAATGTGTTTCCTTACTCTATTTCTCATTCCAAACATAATTAGGCCTCCCCATATGTGCTCTCATAGGTCTATACATATGACATGTAGTATAATAGTCATTTGGGTTTCTGTTTATCCCCTACAGGTTATGACTCCTCAAGGTCAAAGAACAAACCTCAGTCATTTATACTACCCTACCTATATCTAACATAGTAGTGTAATGCATAGATAATAGGAGATAGTATTAAATATACAACCACTGAAATAATAAGAGAAGAAACACATCAACAATTCCTTAGCAGGGTGTTCAACCTATTTCATTTAGGGATCACATAGAACATGACACGATTTTTATGGTTTACTGGAGAAAACGGTCATGATTTCACAATAGGAGGAGGCAGACTTCAGGGTTCTGGCTTCATTTGACCTCATTTTGCTGCCCTGAAGACAGAAAGGATTATGATGTCAGCACACCTATCTCCCACTCACTGCACAGTGACATTGCAATGCAACAGTCTGACAATGGCCTGAGCTAATGCAAGATTTTTAATATGAGAACTATATACTTCTATAGAACGCATTAAAAGGCTCCATCAATGATATATCTTAAAATTATCTTCCAACATTTTTGTAGATGTCTATTTCATGTGTGTTTATTTTGTAAGGGTAGAGTCCTTTAGATTTTGACTCAGAAAGGCATTGAGTGTTAAAAAGTTTAAGCCACGATAAAACATTCTATGTGATCATCACCATACTATTATGATCCCACATCATTTTGTCTTTTATATGCATATTTCATTTAAGACAAGAACTGTGTTTTTGTTTTCACTTTGTGACTGAGGTAAGCTGATTTTTTTTAAAAAAATCAAAGCCCATTAAAACATAGTTAGAGAGTATATTTGTCCATTATTCTCTTCTGTAGACATGATGGTGCAGGCACAAGCACTTTTAACAAAATTATACAAATTTCTCCAGGAATGAGAAGAGTTGCTGTGGGCATTTCAGTGAGGATGAAGATTGTTTTCACCCTTGGCATCAGTATTTTCAAGTTATCTAAAGAAAGTCAGGGAGTGGGTCACTGGGAAGAAAGTCAAATGGATAAGGGCCAGGAAAATAAAAAGAACAATGGGCAGAGTTTGCAGAGCCAGAATCAGAATACTGCTTTCAACTAATAGTCAACAAATATGCCTTCTTGAAGTCCATTCAGGCGTTTATAGGTCTTCCTACATAACAGCGTAGCAGCATCTTCCAAGGCCTGAAAAAGTTCCTATTTATCTGCTATGGTGCTTCCTTCCCTAGCAGAACCATCACACACTGTGGCTTAGCACTGTGCCTACAGCATTGAACTGAAAGGGTAAAGCTCTGGGTGTTTACCTAATCCAGTTCCCTCTGAACTCTGCTGAATTGGGCTTGCGAGCACATGTGAGGTTTCAGAGGTATTAGGGCTGACAATTAAGTTTGCAAATTCATCCTAGAAAAAGTGTTATATACCTCAGGTGAATATCACTGTGGTCACCTTCAAAGTACTCCCCTTAGGAAGTTATGCACCAATGCCAGCACCCAGTCCACTCGTCAGAGCAATTTTGGAGTTATTTTTCTGGACTGGCCATCAGAGCTGTCGTAGTATTATCCTTGATGTCCTGAATGCCATTAAATGTCTTCCTTTCAATATTTCCTTTATCTTTGGGAAAAGGAAAAAATCATTGGGGGCCAGATCAGGTGAGCAGGGAGGGTGTTCTAATACAGTTATTTGTTTACTGACTAAAAACTCCTTCACAGACAGGACTGTGTGAGCTGATGCATTGTCATTATGCATTTTTGCACAAACTTTTCTCATGTCAAGATTTTCAGTTAAGATCTTTCTGGTTTCTTTATCAATGTTTACTTGGTCTGCTATGCTTCCCACAGTCAGCCATCAATTTTGACACACGATTTGGCCATCCTGACCTCTCTTCATCAGTGATGCTTTCTGTCCTCTCAGAAAGACATTGAATCTATTGTACACTAATATTTTCTTCGTGGGATTATCCCCACAAACTTGGGCTAACACGTCCCTGATTTCACTTCCACTCTTGCCAATTTTTTTTTTTGAGTTGGAGTCTCACTCTGTCATCCAGACTGGAGTGCAGTGGCCGCTCCCAGCCACTGCAGCCTTGACCTGCTGGGCTCCGGCAATCCTTCTGCCTCAGCCTTCCAAGTAGCTGGAACTACAGGCGTGCGCTGCGACACTCAGCTAATTTTTTTGATTTATTGTAGAGATGAGGTCTCGCCAAGTTGCCCAGGCAGGTCTCGAACCCGCGGGTTCAGGCAATCCACTCACCTCAGCCTCCCAAAGTGTGGTATTACAGGCTGAGCCACCGAGCCCAGCTTCCTGCCAATTTTAACAAGAAATTTAGTGTTTGTTCATTGCTCTAATTCAAGCTCCAACATTCTCATGATGACAGCTCTGATGGCCATTCCAGAAAAAGGGTTCCAAAGTTGCTTTGACAGGTGGACTAGGTGCTGAAGTTGGTGTATAGCTTTCCAAGGGGAGTTCTTTGGAGCTTACCATAGTGATATTCAGCAATGAGGTATGTAGCACTTTTTCTAGGCTGAGTTGCAAACTTAATTGTCAGGCCTTGTATAATTGGAGAATGTTTTCTTATCTACCACTTCTGCCAAGCATAGACTAGTCACAGTTCTAAAAAGACTATGAAGGAAGTCTTGGTAGTCTTAGAATTGAAGGACACATCAAGGAGGACATTAAGAGATAGAAATAAATAAAAAAATAAGTAAATTTTAAAAAGAGATGGAAATAATAGTAATGATAATGCTTATTGAAATTTTTATTTACACCGGACTTGTTCTACTTTTTTACATGCATTAAGAATTGATTTGCATAACAAACTTACAAAGTCAGGACTATTGTTCTCTTTCTGTCAGTGTGGAAAATAAGACATAAGAAGATGAAGTATGGGCGATGCCTTTGGGTTCCATGCCACTGTGGGAGCTTTTCTGTCCTCTCAATAAATCCTGCTTTCTCAAAAAAAAAAAAAAGAAAAGAAAAGAAAAGAAAAAGGAAGGGTAAAGTAAATTTTCCAGGAACATGTGACTAGAAGTAAGGGCTCATTTTTTTTTTGTAAATAATGTGAAATACCCTGCTACGAGGAAGAGTTAAGAAAGTAAGAATTTTTCTTGTTCTTTCTTATGCAACATTATCTTTGTCTCCCCTTTTTTTTGGTGGGTTGGAGGAGTTATACAAACTAGTAAATAATCTCTAGAAAAGAATGTATTAAATCATTATCCTCCTCCCTATCTCACACACACACGCACATGTACTTGTAATCACAAGATTGAAAAAAAAACATTTGGAGGGATTACACGATGGTGACAGAGTTGGTCAGAGTGTGAGTCCCCACATAAATGAGTGTGCAAAGGGATAAATATGCAGGCAGGTGTGTTGGTGAGGTGTGTGGAGTGAGTGGGGATGTGTGAAAAAGCTGCCTGAGCTCTCCAACTGAAGCAGCTGCCCTACGTGGCTACTCAGATTCCAGAGCGACCCACAGCCCAGAGGTGGCCACCATCTCTGTGGCCCTACCCAGAACAATGTGGCAAAAAACACTCACTGCTGGTGCTGCCTGCCACCACAGACCCCGGTGCCAAATTGGACCATGGCAGTGGGGACTGCAAGGAAAATACATCCGATGAACTAGTCACAAGTCCCAACTGAGGACAAGATACAGAGATACCACCACCGCTTTTTTCTTTGTACCCAGGTTCTGGTCTGCCCATGTGAATAGCAAAGCTACTCCTTGAGAATGTGGTAGATTCAGCACCTCTCTGAGTTTGACAACTGCCAACCCAGGGAGGATATCCCGGTGCATCCCCAGAGGGACAAACCCACCGAGGAGACCCAGGCACCCCATTCCTCTAATTGGAACATTTGCGGGTCTACAGCTGCAACCTGAGACAAAGAACCCAGCCTAGAGTAAAAGAGTGAGGGTGAGTTTTAAACTGATCCAGCTTCTCTCCCCCAGTGATTTATCACTAGGTGGGTAGTGTCCTGATCGGCACACCTGGGAAGAGCTAAACACAGGTAGATCTCTTGTGGGATAGCTCATGCCCTCCCCATGACATTGGAGACCCCTTCCCTCTGCCATGAACTAGGAGCCACAATGCTTGTGACAAGCTGGCGAGGAACCCAAAGTTTTAGAACTGCCACAGGAGGGCAGTTAAGGATTACAAAAGTTCTTTTTGGTCTCTCCCTGCTCTTTATATTTCATTGGGGGTGTGTGTATTTCATTTTGTTTTATTTCTTTTCCTTATTTTTTAACATAAAGGTATATATGAGTGTGAAAATGTCCTGTTATTGTCAGTTTTAGTTTTTTCTTTTATTTTATTCTCCTTTTAATTGATTTGTCTGCCTATGTGTTAGCTTGTTTTTTTCTCCTCTTCTTTGTATTCTTCATTATTCCTTCTTTTACCTTCTCTCTTTCTCAGTACCTTTACTTTCCCTTATGCTATTTTATTTCCAGAGGAGATACATACATTCCCACTGCATGGACATACTGTAAGGTGGTGAGAAGTGGATCCCTGGGGTCCACACCCCTATCTGTGAACATTGTAATCTACAGGCAGCTTTTGAATCTAAGCACCACCCCCAACACACCTTATGGAAATACCAAAGCTGCAAAAGTTCAGCACAGCTCCCCAAACCCAGAGGCTTTGCTAAAGGAAGAATGGGGGTTGAGCAAACAGAAGTGAAAACTATTTTCTCTCACACTGGGCAATGGAAGTAAAGAGAAAATAAAAATCCATCACAAGTTAAGAGAAATCAACAAAAACTACAGGGATGCCACAAAGTCCAAAAAGGACAGTGCACAAGAATACAGACATTGGAACTCAAACAATGAGGAATGCCCATATCAACTGATCTCAGACAACAAATGAAGAAGTCAAGGAGTGGTTGGAAAAGATGAAAAATAACCAAAAAGGGGAAGACAAAACATGGAAGCATTAATTACACAGGTGTAAGTTATAAAGAATACAGTCAATGAAATAAATAATAAACTAACAAACATGAAAAGAAAAATTAACCAAGAAGAAGAAAGAATATCATAGCTTGAAGACCAATATATAGAACTAACCCAATCTGTTAAAAAATGGAAAGGAAACGTACAAAGGCAGAACAAAGCCTTCAAGAGATGTGCAGTTGTATTAAGAGATCAAATTTATGCCTGATTAGTATCCCAGAAGCAGAAAATGAGACAGAGAATACCCTGGAACAAACATTCCATGAGGTCCCTTAGAAAACTTTCTGCATCTTATCAGAGACATGACCAGCCAAACACAAGTGACTCAGAGAACCCTTACAAGGCATCAACATCAAATATCTATCCTAAACATATATATACTCAACACAGGAGCAACAGTTTTTATAAAGAGGCTAGTAAGTAAGCTAAAAGAAGATATTGACTCTAACACTATCAGAGTTAGGGCTTTAAATACCCCACTAACAATCCTAGATAGATCATTGAAGCAAAAAAATCAACAAGGAGATCTGGAACCTTAAGTTGACACTTGGCCAAATGGACTTAATAGATACCTACATAACAATTTTCATGCGGTGAGTAGTAGAATGTGTCTTCCACGGTTCCATGGAAGACACATTCTACTACACACCGCATGAAAATTACTTCAAGATCGACTACATTCTTGGCCATAAATCAAGCATAAAAAATTTTGTAAGATCAAAATACTGCCATGCACCTTCTCAGACCACAGTGAAATAAAAATAAATATCAACACCAACAAAATTCCCTCAAAACCCACAAAGACATGGACATTAAACAACATGATATTGAACAACTCTTGGGTTAACACAGAAATCAAAATAGAAATTAAAAGATTCATGGAGGGTAACCCCTTTCAGGTTCCCTCCCATTGTGGGAGATTTTATGGCCTCTGAATAAATCCTGTTTCTTAATAAATAAATAAATAAATTCCTGGAAACTAGTGAAAATGAAGAACTATCTTACTAAAGCCTCTGCAATGCCATGAAATCAGTACTAAGAGGGGAATTTGCATCTCTAAGAATACACATCAAGAAAATAGAAAGGTAACATATTAGCAGCCTATCAAATCACCTAAGAGAGCTGGAAAGGACAAGACCACCAAAGCCCTAACTTCAGCTGAAGAATCCAGATCACCAAAGTGAAAGCCCAAATATGGGAACTAAAAGACAAAAACATCATAGAAAAAATCAACAAAACAAGAAGGTGGTTTTTTTTGAAAGGTGATTTTTTGAAAGGATAAACAAAAACTAGCAAGACTAGCCAAGAAAAAGAGAGAAAAAGCCAAAATAAACACAATAAAAAGCGCAAAAGATAAAGTAACCACTAACCTGGAAGAAATATAAAAGATTATCAGAGATTACTATTTATACCTGTATGGAAACAAACTTGAAAACCTAAAAGAAATGGAGGGCTTTCTGATCAGACACAACCTCTCAAGATTGAAATAATAAGAAGTTGGGACCCTAAATAGAACTATTACAACCAAGGAAATTGACTCCCTCATAAAAAAATAACCTATCAAAAGAAAGAAAAAAAGCCCTGGGCCAGATGGCTTTCCAGTGGAATTCTACAAAACATACAAGGAAGAGCTGATACCAATCCTATAGAAAGTATTCCAGGCAATTGAGAAAGATGGCAGTCTCCCCAAATCATTTCAAGAAGATAGCATCACATTGATACTCAAACCAGGTAAAAATCCAACAAAGAAAGAGAACTATAGGCCAATATCCCTGATGAACACAGATGCAAAAATTTTCAACAAAATTGTATCAAATCTGATCCAAAAACACATTTCAAAAATCATCCATCAGAACCAAGTATGCGTCATTCCCCAGATGCAGGACTGGTTCAACATCCTCAAGACCATGAATGTAATTAAATACATCAACAGATGTAAAAACAAGAACCACATGATTATATCATTAGATGCAGAAAAACATTTGACAGAATCCAACATACCTTCTTGATAAAAACACTTGAACAGCTACGCATAGAGGAAACGCACCTCAAAATAAGAGTCATCTACAATAAACCCACAGCCAACATATTACTAAATGAACAGAAATTGGAAGCATTTTTCCTGAAAACTGGAACAAGACAAGACTGCCCACTCTTACCTCACCTGTTCAGCATACTGTTGGAAGTTCTAGAGAGCAATCAGACAAGACAAGGAAATTATGGGTATCCAAATAAGAAAAGAGGAAGTTAAGTTATCTTTCTTAGATGATGATATGATCCTATTCTTTGAAAACCCAAGAAAATCTGTCAAAAACCTCCTCACACTGATAAGGGACTTGGCAAAGTCTCAGGGTACAATATAAACATGCAAAAGACAGTCACATTCTTATACACCAACAACAAACAGGCAGAGAACAAAATAAAAAGCACAATCCCATTCACAATGGCCACAAAAAAAGAAATATCTCAGCATCTTCTAAAACAGAGAGGTGAATGACATTTACAATTAAAACTATAAAACACTGCTCAACAAAAGCAAAGAAGACACAAACAAATGGAAAAAAATATTCCACGCTAATGGATAGGGTGAATCAATATTGTTAAGATGTCCATCTTACCAAAGGCAATCTACAGATTCAGTGTAATACTCATTAAATTACCAATATCATTCTTCTCAGACCTGGAAATAACAATATAGAAATGCATATGGAAACATAAACAACCACGAGTAGCCAAAACAATCCTCAGCAAAATAAATCATGTGGGAGATATCACACTTCAGACTTGAAACTTCACAAGGACACAATAATCATAAAAGCCTGATAGAGATTCCAAAAACAAAACCTCAATTTCTCAACAACTCATCTTCCACAAAGCCTCCACCGGCAACCACTGGGGAGAGGAGAACCTATTAATAAATGGTGCTGGGAAAACTGAAGGATCACATGCAGAAGATTGAAATAGGACTCCTAACTAAAACCATACACAAAAGTCAACTCTAAATGGATCAAAGACCTAAATGTAAAACCTCAAACTATAAGAATCCTAGAAAATGCAGGCGACACCCTTATGGAAATTGGAATAGGCAACCAATTCCTGATCAAAACTCCAAATGCCCATGCCATAAGAAATGAGATAGACAAGTGGGACTTTGTCAAACTGAAAAGCTTCTACAAAGCAAAAGAAATAATCAAGAAATTGGGCAGACAGCCCACAGAATGGGAGAAAATATTTGCCAACTGTACACCCGAGAGAGGCCTAATATCCAGGATCTACAAGGAACTCAAAAGAGCTGAAAGGAACACAAAAAACAGTCCCATTAAAATGTGGGCAAAATACATAAATGGACACTTCTCAAAAGAAGACATAGCAGCAGCCAACAGACAAATGAAAAAATGCTCAGCCTCACTAATCATCAAAGAAATGAAAATCAAAACCACACTGAGATACCACCAAACTCCTGGTAGGATGGCCATCATCAATAATTCAAAAATCAAGAGATGCTGGAGAGAAGGCGGGGAAAAGGGATTGCTTCCACACTGTTGGTGGGAGTATGAACTAGTACAGCCTCTGTGGAAAACAGTGTGGCGATTCCTAAAAGATCTAAAAATCGACCTCCCATATGACCCAGCAATCCCCTTCCTGGGAACATACTCGGAGGAACTCAAATCATTCTATAAAAAAGATACCTGCCCATATGTGTTTATTACAGCATTATTCACAATAGCAAAAACATTGGGCAAACTGTGCTGCCCATTGAAAATGGACTGGATTAACAAAATGTGGTACAAGCTGGGCTCGGTGGCTCAGCCTGTAATCCCGCGCTTTGAGAGGCTGAGGTGAGTGGATTGCCTGAGCCCGCGGGTTTGAGACCCGCCTGGGCAACTTGGGGAGACCTCATCTCTACAGTAAATGAAAAAAAAATAGCCGGGTGTGGTAGCACGCGCCTGTAGTTCCAGCTACTTGGAAGTCTGAGGCAGAAGGATCGCCGGAGGTCAGCAGGTCCAGTCTGGGTGCCAGAGTGAGACTCCAACTCAAAAAAAAAAATGTGGTACATATACACAATGGAATAGTATGCAGCCATAAAGAAAGTCAAAATTATGGACTCTGCAGCAACTTTGATGAATTTAGAGTCTGTAATAGTCAGTGATCTATCAAAGAAATAAAATACAGAATACTACATGCTCTCCTTTATAAGTAGACCCTGAACATTTATCATACTATAAGAAAAGGATTGGCAGTAGTGGGACACTGCCGGGGAGGGCAGATACATAACATCAATAAAGGTACCTGATCTTTAACCAAATGCAGTGGGGACCAAATGGGGTCCCAAACTTTACCTGTATGATGGTCACTTATCTAACTAATCCTGAATTGTACCCCACATCTTTAAAATAAAATAAAATTTTAAAAATATTTTGAAAATGTTGTCTTTTCATTGAGAACCAAATGATTTGAATATGGAAAAACAAAGAAAGATAATTTTTCCTATCTCAGATTTATCTAATTTAATAAATACGACTAATTGTAAATATATTGATATCCAAGAAGTTTTCAATGACTTAATACTTAATTTTCACACAAAAAGGTCATTTATTGGTTTATTTGTTCCGATAACAAAAGCTCATTGAGCAACTATTTTGTTCTAGCCAGTATCTAGGCACTGGACATATATAGCAATGAGCAAAATAGATCATATCATTGACTTTGTAAGGCATGTATTTGGTGATATTACTGCCATAATTTACTGATGGCTTCTCTTGGTTCAAGACATTTTAAATTTATAAAGTTTATAAATCTATGCATTTCCATGGGGAAGTATTGAGAATAATAAAAGTGTACTTGCAATATATTCAGATAGAATTCAAGACAACAAACAATTCTGTAACCATTTAAAGCAACTGGCATAGATACAAGTTTTTAACATCATTAATACTCATTTAAAAATCTCATGCATATACCCACACAGAGGACAGAAGGTGCAGATGGTGATGTTAGACTTATCATTTCTTCTAGGGCATACTATCTCTTAATTCTCTCCTTCTCTCTAACTCACATCCCAGTGAAGAAGCCTATCGATATCATGGTCAGCAACATATCATTTTTAGATGGTTCACAACCAAATTAAATCCCCCATTCCAATGGAGCATAGGGTATTAGAATGGTGAGTTATAGGGCTGGAAGTAAGTGCCTGGGGCATAATTATTTCAATCAATCAACTATGAACATGAGACAAAAACATACAAAAGTAAAAGTATTGCCTCAGACCACAGTTCTACTTGAAATGCACATATGGATGGTGAAACCAGGTTCTCGCTGAACATTATTTAAGAGTGGGCACTCTGGCATCAGACTATGGTACTTGAACAAAGGTTATGTCACTTGATGCTAGGTGATAAGCAAGGGTTTCTCTGCCTAACTGGAAACTCACAGAGACAGTTGACACTCCCTCTTCCCCAAAGAGCTCTTGGAAATGAAAACCCAGAGGATATGGAAACTGGCTACATCTGAGTACTCGTGTCAGGCCTTCTGTTAGAGTGCTGATGAGACTGAACAGAGGTATGGATCAAAAATGCACACCACCACGCCACTGCATACACAAGACGTGGGCCCTGGACTCTGATCACACCAAGGAATGAGCTGGTGAGCTCTTGGTTACTAATGTTGAGGTTCAAGATTAGGGCTGGAAGTCATACTTCTTTTATATCACAGAACTGTAACAACACAGTCTGGACCTCAGCCCCAAACTATCCAGAGAAAGGTTGGGTCTTTCTCTCACCAGGCAGCTTATAAGCCTCTCAAATCAAGATCAGGGTTCCTCCCGAGTGAGCTGCCTGGCCTGCCAGGTCCTTGTGCAATTGGCACTGAGAAAATGGCTCACCTGCCGCTCCTGGGTCTCTGTAGGTTTTCCCCTCAAAGAACACTGGTCCGGGCTGGTGTGGGTAATTTCAGGGCATCCACTCTTGATTATGTGATAGTAGATGATCTTGGACAAAGTATTAATTCTCCGTGAGCCTCAGTATCCTCTTCATCAAACACAGATGATGACAGTAAACACTTCATTTGGTTTCTGTGAGGATTAAATAAGATAATCTATGTCAAGTGTTTATCACAGCACTAGCACATGCTAACATTAAAAAAATGCTAGTTATTATTACAATTTATGATTTAATTCCAAGTGACTTTTTTTAGTACACGTAAAAAAAAAGATTTTATCATATCTCAAAAAGAACTAAAAAATGAACTTGAGGGTTTTCGTTAAGAGACATAGAGGGCCATTATTCTACTGGCTGTGACCCCACTGCTAATGCGGTGAGTTTCATTTGATGACTGAATAAATCTGGGTTTCAGATCAGAGAAGAGAAATTTATCACATAAAAGGAAGTCAGACTTCTACAGAGAAGCGGTGCTTAAGCATCTGTTTGTGCCTTTCTGGAAGCAGCAAAATGGAGTGATGTGGGGAAAAGACAGCCTTTGCTGCTATACTTTTCCCTACATAGTCATTCATTCATTCATTCATTCATTCATTCACTCTATCATCCATCCATCCATGGATTATCTACTTTATTCAACAGTTACATATTGCAAGACACTAGGCTAAGTGCCATGGTGAATTTGAGGACATAATCAGTCCAACATTGAGAAGCAAAATTTGGCTTGTCCAAAATGTATTCCCTACATGCTGGTCTCCCAAAGAGGGAGTTTGCTGCCTGCAGAGTGCGTGGAAGACAAGTACAGCAAACTGCTTAAGGCAATCAATTCTGGTAAAAGCTGAGGTGGCAGATTAAGTCATTTTCTTTTTTTTTTTTTGACAATTCAACATCTTTTATTAAATGAGTATAAGATTAATATTAAAATGTGTTACATTGCAAAAATGCAGGAATTACCTTGTCAGAATAGTAACATATATTTCAAAAATAATAAAGTGATTTTTTTCACATTGCTTTATTCTAATCTTTCTGTAAACACATATTAAATGTACTACTTAAATGTTTATTTTCCAAAGTTATTGAGTCAACATTTTACATGCTCTTGGACCTTGTGCACCCCACCTTCCTCATACATCTTATTTATTTACCGATAAAGTGAATTGTGTTTTAAAATGATTTATTTTGGTTTCTGTTACATTATATTTAATCACAATTCTAAATTATTTGACATGGGTGTTTATAAAGCAGGCCTCAAATAATGCATAATGTATATATTCAAAGTCAAGTATATTCTCATTACAAATATATTTTAAAAGACTCTGTATCATCAAATTGACAGCTATGTTAACACAATGACAAATGAATAAACAGCATTAAAAATCTTTATAAAAGAAAAACGGAATATTCTAATAATGATTTATAAAAGATAGATTTTGATATCGTCAATGTAGATGTATAATTTCCTGAAAAGGAAAGGTGATATTGCTGCTTTAAAATGCAATTTCTGGCAACAAATTAGAAAAAGGATCAAAATAAAACTGAAAAAAATAACAATAATTTAAATGCAAACAAATTATTTATAATTACACAGTGCTTTGAATGGGAATTAGAAGCTAATGGAAATCAGGGTTTAAAGAACGCAAGAATTGGACTGGAGTTTTCCCTCTTGCCTTTCATTTTCTTTTCACTGTACATGGGCTTAGGCTGGAGAATCTGAACAAAATAATTAGGATTTTCCACTTAATTATCTTTGGTTGTTGAATTAAACATACAATAGATACACTTAAAAATTCTGCTGTATTGAAACAAACACCAGGCTTATTTAGCTCAGACGTAGTTTGAGAGGCTAATCAGCATCACATTACTAACATGTAACATTTCCAACTCCTAACCAACTGTGAATCTGTGAGAAAAATCTACTAGGGCTGCGCCAATACATGAATGGCTCCTCCAAATGCTTGTTGAGAGAGGGGAAGTTTAAACTATATAAGTTTACTTGAGTCTACTTATTATTTAAAGTCATTCTGGTTGTAGTTTCTGGTAGAGGAAATACCTTTATAGATATCTTTTGATATATCCAAATATCTTACCCATTGTAGTTATATTGTTCTTGTTATTAATAAATACTATATTTTGTATAGCTTATTTTTCTCTATGATGTATCTGAAGACAAAAACTACTTGTTACCTAATAAAAATACCACCATCTGGTGGTGACTCCTACAAACTACAAACACATAATCTCAACACACAATATACAATTCCTTTTTATTTATTTATTTGGAGTCTCACTCTTGTCACCCAGGCTGGAGTGCAGTGGCACGCTCATGGCTACCGCAGCCTCGACCTGCTGGGCTTAGGCGGTCCTTCTGTCTCAGCCTTCTAAGTAGCTGGAACTACAGATGCACACCACTGCATCCAGCCATTTTTGTGATTTACTGTAGAGATGAGGTCTCACCAAGTTGCCCAGGCTGGTATCGAATCCCCGGGCTCAGGCAATCCTCTCGCTTCGGCCTCCCAAAGTGCTGGGATTACAGGCTGAGCCACCATGACCGGCCTATACAATTCCAAAGAGTTGTGACTGACAGGGGTAACTCATTTTGAAGACAGCAAACATCACAATGTTACTTAAAATATAATAAAAAGAGAACTACTTATGCATTATTTGGAAGCTTTCCTTGACATGATTCTGTAGTATAGCTTTTCATAAATAGATTTTCTCCTAATTTCTTGCTTACACTTTTCAGGTATTTTCATTCATTTCTCATTTTAATATTTAATAAATACTACCTGCCATGAATTGTTCTAAGTACTTCGATTATACCACTGAACAAACCAAAACAACACACACACACACACACACACACACACACACACAGAGTTTAAGATAAATGGATAATTGCAAAGTCAGAGAACACAGTCCTCACAAGACTTTCCTCACTCCTGATACCCACTGCAAGTTCAAGGAAGTTCCCAAAACCACTGTTGATTTCAGTGATTTACTAGTAGGATTTATTATATTTATGGAAGCTATATACCCATGGTTATGATTTATTGCAGGAAAAATATACAGACAAAGACACAGATTAAAATCAGCACAGAGCGGAGTCCAGGAAAAGTTTTAAGTGTGGTACAAATGCAAATGTCACATGATGGTTGGTCACAGCTCATCACATTTGCCAGTTCTCAGATTGGCTGGCATGGATCATCGTGGATTAAAGTGCTTAACTACTATGGTGCTCTTCCCATGGAGCCATGGACAGTGTTACTTTCCTGACATTGATGTGTGAAAACATACACAGAGTAGTGTCAATCAGGAAACCTCATCTGAACCTTGGAGTCCACAGTCTTTATTGGGGCTCCATCATGCTAGAATCAGTGGTAAGCATGGTTGACTAATCACATGGCTGATCTCAGTTTACAGTTCCCCAGGAGGCTAAACTGATACAGAATGACCAAAAGCCTCCACTCAAATTCACATTGTTACCATCTGCTGGTACAAGGTCCCCAGACAAAGCTACTCTGATCAGATGTGACATTCCAAGGGCTTAGAGATTACCTACCCAAATGCTCAGGGCAAGGGCCAGACCCTCTTTGAATGGGTTAAGTTTCTTACTATATATATTGAGTTGATGCATATCTTTGTAGCATTTTTCATTTGCCCATGGAATGCAAATGTCAGATGATGGTTGGTCACAGCTCATCCCATTTGCCAGTTCTCAGATTGGCTGACATGGATCATCACGGATTAAAGTGCTTAAACAGTCTTCACTCAAAGCCTAATGGTCTTCCTGAACATGGAGAACCACTCAGGTCAAAGGGGCCCTCTTTGAAATAACAAAACCATTTTCTTGCCCTGCTTTCCCCGATGGCATTCTCTCCGTATACAGCACAAATGTCTCGAGCCACCTCTGCTGCCTTTACTCCTCTGTTAAACAGAAGAATGTCAGAAGTGTTCATTTTTTTCACTTGGCACTCCATATTCTGTAGCCCACAAATAGCATTTTCTTCTAATCTATAAAATGCAAGGTGTATTCACAAGCTCAACACTGTCACTCCAAATGACAAATGATAAACTCCCAAACTGCAATATTGCCATGCCAAAAAAAATGCTACAAACTTATGCATCAATCTAATATATATATGCACACATACATGCACACAAATTAAGTGCATTGACAGAAAACAGGGATCAGAGCAACAAGTGCTAGGAAGTAAAATTGGAATAAAGGGACAAAGACGGAGAGTGCTTTTTCTAATAATTTAGTTAGGAAAAGCCTCATGGATAAGGAAACATTTCATTTAAGACTAAATAAAGTGAGGAAACATGCTGATGATTATCTCAAGAAATCACAGTCCCAGCAAAGGGAACAGCAAGTATCCAGAAGTAGAAGTGTGGATACCATCAAGGAGGTAAATCTGTGAAACCATCAAGGAGGTCGATGTGAATGCAGCTGAGAGAGTGGGAGAAAAAAGTGGTTGGAGACAAGGACAAACAGGTAAGGCCAGGAAAGAAAAAACAAAAACAAAAAAAGAGGTCATTAGTGCCTTGCAGATCAGTATGAACCCTGAGTCTCACTCTAAATGAAGTAAAGGGCCATTGGAGGGTTCTGAACAAAGGAGTGACATGATCTGATTTTTAAAAGTACTGCCTGTGTAGCAAGAGGGCAAAGACTATACTAACACAAAGATGACAGCAGAAAGACCAGTTAGGAGGCTATTGTAATGGTCTGGGTTACAGATGATGTTGGTTAGGATTAGGATGGTCGTAGTGGAGATGATGACAGAATTGTACTCTGATTCAACAAATAAAGAGGTTTCCTTGGTAACATTTAAAAAATTACATATTTCTTAAATGCTTATCCATGAAGCCTATAGCCTGAGGGAAACAAATTACTGCATCTATTTTCTGTGCATACTCAGCAATATCCCAAAGTGGCTTAACTCCTCTATGTAACGTAAAGGCTAGAAGCCTGAAAACTATCTTTCCCAGCCCTTCTTGTCTGCAAAGTCCAGCTTAACTTCTACCAATGAGAGGCATCTGTACAAGATTTGGAAGGCAGAGATGAAAAGATGCTGCAACAGCTAAATGAATACTCCTCGTCGGTGGGGTCTTTCTTCTCTAAGATATATTCGGGACGCTAGGTTCATGGAGTTCTACATTTTTAATGGATGGTTCTGCATTAGATGGAAGATGGGAAAGGACATGAAGGATTCTGCCATGGACTGCTTAGTGAGACTGGCATGGAAGAACGGCACCTCAGTCACTACAGCTTCTTACATTGGATAGGACTCTACACAGTCACAGTCATTACAAAGAAGACTAGGAAATATATCCAGCTGTGTGTACAGGAAGAAGAACCCAAAATATGGTGAACAGTTGCTAACCAGAGTCTGTCACATGACCTATAACCACAACTAGGTAATTACATGCCATGCCATAATAGAACATATGTGATTCACCCTGCTCATTCATAGAAGATGTAGAGACAGAGGTGCTGCACAAAATAATCCAACAATGATACATTCTCCTAACATTAAGTTCTTTGGTCTTAACATTTATGACATCAACACTAGTCCAGACCATACTGCTCCAGGTCAGTTAGTTTTCATGATCTATTTTATAGCTCACAATAGGAAGAAGATCATATCTACATGTCTTTCCCACAGTCTTGGGGTCTTAATTTCAATTAAATAAAGAACACACACACAAACATTCACACACATGTATAGATACCCATACATATTCCTCCCAAGAATAAGCAGTAATTTGCTGGCACTGGGCAGTCAAAAGTCCAAATATAAAACAACTTCAAAGACAAGCTTTTGCAATATTATGCAGAGCAGTTTAGATTTTTGAAGGCACAAAAGAGTTTCCAGTCAGAAATTCTTCTTGCCTGTTCACTTGATGCCAGTCCCTGTATTTCAGCTGTTGTACTGTACTGTAAGATTTAAAATGTTTTATTTTTTGTTTTTTTATGTATTATTTGTGTGAAAAGTACTAAAACCCATTACAATACAGTACTATAGAGCCGATGTGTTAGTTGGGTACCTAGGCTAACTTTGTTGGACTTAAGAACAAACTGAACTTATGAATGCACTCTCAGAACAGAACTCGTTCTTATGTAGATAACTTACTATAAAGCATGGAACTTCATGATTATCTGAAACAAAACTATCTTAAAGAAACCAAAGAAAAAATAGCTGGCAATGTTAAGATTACCTTATTGCCTAGCATTCCATCAGTAAAATAAACAGTAATAATAATTATCTTAAAACTCTATATTTTCCATGCCCATCTCAGTATATTTTAACTATATTGTGACTTTACTACAACAGTTATGGTTGGGAAGATTCCTACTCTACAAATTCATTTTCAAGGTATCTAAAATTTCCCAATTTGTCCCAAAAGTTTAAGTGGCATACTTCACTGAGTTACTTAATAAGTTCTTCCATAGTCTTCTTGAAGTAAGAGAGAAAAAAATTTTTTTTTCTCCATTTTCCCTCTTCCCTGCCCCACAAACAGCCAGACCTATATGTTCTATAGAGGGCTATGGTCACTCTTATTAGCATGTCTTCCATCCCCAAGTGGAAGTAGAAGTTGAGAATTTCATTTACCAAAAAGAACACTGAAAAAAACCACGCCTCCCCCCTACTCCAGGCCTTCATATATATAACATCCATGAAGAAATTATATGAGTTGCTTAACAAGGTTGAGATAAAGAAGATGAAGAATAAGAGATTTCCGGAGACTGAGAAAACTGTGGTAGTTTTAAGTGGCAGTATGGTTCTGTGTGGCTCACCCTTTGCTGTATTCCAGAGGCGACTAGACTGTGGGGAAAGGAGACAAGAGAGGATGTTTGCAGAAACCGGACACCAAAAGCTGTGGTTCTGAAAGCAATGATTAAGCATTCTGTGACCAAGCTCAATATTAGTGAAGAGGACATTTGAGGTAGACATCTTTGTAGGTTGCTCAGAGCACAGCACATGTCAGAAGACTAACAATGAACCCTTCCCTTTTGTGGCATTAGGTAACCTGAAAATGCATGTGGTTCCAAACGAGGTAGGAAAAAAAAAATCCAGATAACACTTTTTTCCCCATCAGTATCTTTCAGGTCTTTCACTGAAAATATTTTTGTGTAAATTTTTACTACTGTATCATTTGTTCTAAAATGTCTGCCTAAAGCAGTAGTCTCAAACAATATCTTAGGTACTATTTTATACTTTAAAAAATTTCTGGAAAAATTAGTATTTTCAAACTTATAACTAAGATTCTATGAAGAGGGACCCAAAAAATGAAGTTTATTTATTAAAAAATTGCGTATTTATTCTTACATGTTTAAACTTCAGTCACCTTCAAAGTACTCTCCATTTGATGCAACACACCTATTGAGATGCCTTTTCCACTGCTCAATAAAAGTTTTTGAACTTGTCAATTTGGATGCCTTTTAGTGCTTCTGCTGCTTTTTGTTTCACCTCTTCTACATTGGCAAAATGTTTCCCTTTGAGGAATTTTTATCCAGGGAAATAAAAAAAATCACTCGGGGTGAGATCAGATTGAATAGGGAGGGTGGGGCACAGGGATCATGCCATTTTTCTGTCAAAAACTGCTGAACTCTCAGCATGGTGTGGGCAGGTGTGCTCATAAATCACCCATCATGAAATGGGCAAAGGCATTGAGAATCTCAAAAAAAAAAAAAAAAAAATCACTGAAGCCTCTCACAATAACAATAGCTGGTACACTGATGCTGATGGGTTCTGGTTCCTAGAACATTTATTCAGTGTGGGAAACCTGTACTATAAGGGGCCTGCTTTCCAAAATACAATTCTGGGGTTTTCTTTGTCCCAACCCCCCTTGCACTTAGGATCAACAAACATGGAGTGAAGAGAAATAATACAATTTATCAGAAAGTAGAGATAACATGACCCTTCTTTGGGGCTGTCATGAGGATTGTGTGAAATAAGAAACTGTATTACTTTTCTATTACTGCCATAAGAAATTACTACAAACCGAGACTTAACTAACACAAATCTACTATTCTACAGTTCTGAAGCATCGTGTTTTGACAAAAGTCCTCACTAGGCTAAAATCAAAAGGTTAGTAATGTTGTGTTCCTTTCTGGGTTCCAGGGTAGAATCCGTTTCCTTTTCCAGCTTCCAAGACTGCCTGGATTCTTTGACTCAGGCTCCCTTCCATCTTCAGCAACAGCTTGTCAAATCCTCATGTCACATCACTATGATCTTTTCTTCTGCCACCCTCTTCCACTTTTAAGGACCCTTATAATTACATAGGGCTCACCCAGATAATTCAGAATAATCTCCCTAACTTACAGTCAGCTGCTTTAGTCAGGTTTTCCAGAGAAACAGAATAGGATACACATAGATATATAGAAGCTAAGATTTATTATGAGGGACTAGATAGCACAATTATATGAACTAGGAAGTTCCACAATCTGCTTTCTGTAAGTTGGAGACCCAGGAAAGCCAGTGGTGTAGTTCTAGTCCAAACTTGAAGGCCCAAGAGTCAGGAGAGTCAATGGTGTAAGTCTTGGTCTGAGCCTGACACCCTAAGAATGAGGAGTGCTGATGTCCAAGGGCAGGAGATGGAAGTCCTAGCTTGAGAAGAGAAGGCAAATTTGCCCTTTCTCCACCTTTTTGTTCTTTTTAGGCCTCAACGGATTGGATGAAGCCCACTCAAACTGGTGACAGTGATCTTCTTTACTCAGTCTATGAATTCAAATGCTAATCTCTTCCAGAAACACCCTCACAGATTAATAATGTTTTGCCAGCAATCTAGGAATCCCATAGGCCAGTTAACCTATAAAATTAACAATCACATCAGCTGATTAGCAACCTTAATTTCTCTTGACCATGTAATATAACATATAGTTTCCATGGCTTAAGATGTGGACATCTTTGGTGACATTATTCTGCCATTCACAAAAGCCAATCACCTAGTCCAAAGCCTAGAAAATACTGAATGACAATTAAATACAAATTCTCTCCCTCACTAACTCTCTGTATTAGTCTGCTTGGGCTGTCACAATAAAATACCCCATACTGGGTGTCTTAAATAGCAAAGATTTATTTCTCATGGTTTGGAGGCTGGGAAGTTCAAGATCAAGGTGCCAGCTGATTCAGTTCCAAATGAGGGTTCTTTTTGGTTTGCAGATGGCTGTTTTTTCCTCACATGGCCTTTCCTCTGAGAGGGAGGAGCAAACTGCCATCTCTTCTTAAAAGGACACTAAACCTATTGCATTGGGACCCCATCCTTATGACTTCACTTTGCTCTAATTACTTCTTTAGAGGCCCCATCTCTAAATATAGCCACAGTGGGGTTTAAGGCTTCAACATGAATTTTGCAGGAACATAGATTCAGTCCATAACACTCTCCCCTAACAATCCAACAATTTCCTTTTCACTTTGCCCTACCATTTTCAATATGCCTACCTAATCTCACCTATTAAACAACTCACATTCTTGTCATAGTATTAGTGCCCAATGGGGTGCTTTTATGGAAACTATCCATTCCTAAGGTTTTAATTATATTGGCCAAGGGCTCCCACACTGTATAACCTCAGTCTATACTCTCTGTGCTTTTAACTCTTATAACCAACTGCTTTCTAGACACTCTATTTGTATATTTAATAGGCTTCTCAAACTCTACTTGTACAAATAAAACACATTAACTCACACTGCACTCCTGAAAGTGTTGCTTGTCCAATGTTTCTCATCTCAAGATATGGTGCCTCCTCATTTGGTAGTAACTCAAGTCAGTCATCCAGTCCTTCTAATTCTCCACATTCAATTAATCACAAAATCTTAGCAATTTTATCTCCTAATATCTCTTAATTCCAATTCTTTCTGTATCTAATGCCCTGTCATCCCATTTTGCCTCTTCTGCATCACAGCTCATTAACTGATGTTCCTGCATCCACCCTTTTTCCCTCCATTCCTTTCTTCTCAAAGCAGCAAAATAATCCCTCTTCCATTTAAAATGTACTACTGTTCTTTAAGTGGCATGTAGGTCCTCCATAATCAGACCCCTATCTACCTCTTTGGCCTTCTCCATGAGTCTTTAAGTTTCAGTGTAGTTCCTTAGCTCTCTGATGTCTCATATCATCATGTCTTAACATGTTGTTCTCTCCACCTGAAGTACTCTCTCCTCTTCTCATTAATGACTAAAGTCTACTTATCTCAAAAGTTGCTGCTTGGGGCAGGTGAGGGGGCTCATACCTGTAATCCCAGCACTTTGGGAGGCCAAGGTGAGAGAATTGTTTGAGGCCAGGAGTTCGAGACCAGCCTGAACAACATAATGAGATCCCCATCTCTACAAAAAAATAGAACAATTAGTTGGGTGTGGTCGCACATGCCTGTAATCTCAGCTACTCAGGAGACTCAAACAGGAGGATTGCTTGAGCCCAGGAGTTAGAGGTTACAGTGGGCTATGATGGTACCATTACACTCTAGCTTTGCCCACAGAGTGAGACCTAGTCTCAAAACAAACAAACAAACAAAATTAACTCACCTAACTCCAAAATTAAATTTTTTTGTTATAACATCTCATACCTGTCAGGGAGGAAATACTTTTTCTCTATCCTGTTAGACTCATTGTCTGGGGGCCTGAGAATCAAACTGACAAAATAGATTAGCAAGAGAAAAGACAGACTTAATCACATACAGAAATGTGACTCAAAGAAGCAGTAAGAGTTTGGGTCTTATATACCATCTTCCTATGGGGAGAGGAGGAGAGGGGAAGAAGAGCACTTTGGGGAAAATACATGACTTTTAGGGAAGATAAATGAGATCTCAGAATAGATGTGCAAGATGACAGTTTCATGACAATGTCTGTTTAGGTGTGCTACTGACTTCTAGTCTCCAGTGATGAGTTAGTCTTCCCTAGTTCCCAAGGAAAGGACTCCTTTCAATTCTTTTAGGTGGGTCTGCTTTAAGGTAGACAAGAGATTTCAGGAACTCAAATGCCTTTTACTCAAAATAATTTTTAGGCCACTCTGGACCTCTTCATGGCATTAAAGCATTGCACAATGATAGCCTCTGCCTTCCCCTCAAGACTAAGGAAATGAAAGCTCATGCTATACTTGCCTTGTCCACGAGTATTCCCAGCACCTAAATCAGCTGGATGAATAAAATGAACTGAATATCCCTCCCTGGGTGAACATCCTAGCCTATGTGGCCCAATTACTTGATTAGTCAAGAACAACCCGCACAAAACATTCAGTGGTTAATAAACAGTATATGGCTTCAAATTAACATATGAGTTTTTAGCTGCTGTTTATTTACATTGCCCAAGTGCTCTACACTAATTTGGGTAGACATAGTCATCTTACGCTGTTGGATAAAGGCAGTAAATAATGACAATCTTTTAAAGGAGGCAGGGGCACTTTTATACTTAATTATATATTTGAAAGACGCCAGGCTGTTTTCAAGACGCATGAGGAACTCATTGGAGACTTTTAGGAGACAAGGCACCGATCCACCAGTACTTCTGTTTCAATCAACGTTGACTATCCAGGATCTAATCGGAAGCAAACTCTGGATTCTACCACGAGGAATAAGAAAGTAAAACCCAAAAGCCATTTCCTCACTTGCTTGGCCTCAAGGAAGAAAACTTACGAGCCTTTCGCTCGCTCTCGCTCCAGAAGTACAAAGTTAGCCAGGCGGGTGAGCTCAGGCAGAACGCCACCCAACCCACCCTGGAGACCATCGCGGCCGCCTGTCTGTGACGTCACCGGAAACGGCTGCTTGTGACGCCACTCGGCCCGCCCCCTCGCGCTGGGCGCCGGAAACAAAACGGAAGTGGACGTGCACCCGCTTCCGGGCCCAGACGCCATTTCCAGCGGTTGCTGGTTCTCACGGGTTGTGGTCCGCCAGGACAATGAGCTATGACTACCATCAGAACTGGGGCCGCGACGGGGGACCCCGCAGCTCCGGTGGCGCCTATGGAGGGGGCCACGGAGGGAGCCGAGGCTCCGGAGGTGGCAGCGGCGGAGGAGGAGGGGGCGGTCGAGGCGGCAGGGGCCGGCATCCTGGGCACCTGAAAGGCCGCGAGATTGGCTTGTGGTATGCGAAGAAGCAGGGACAGAAGAACAAGGAGGCGGAGAGACAGGAGGTAATCTGAGATCCGAGGGCGGAGGGGGTGAGGCTCCACGGGTTTTCGTTTACCTCCCTCCGCTCCTAACTTGTTTCCTTGCTTTTGTTTCTTAGTTGACGCGCGTGCTTTCTTCCCTTTCATTTCAGTAAATCGGCCCGACCTGCCTTCTTCGTAAATCCGAAATCCAGCCACTTGTCTCTAGAGCAGTTACCGTGGATCAAGCCGCCGTTTAGTCTCCCAGCTTCCACTCCTGCTTCCCATGAAGCCTGTCCTTTATAGAGCCCCCGTGGTGATCGTTTAAAAGGAAAAATTAGGTCATTTCGTTCCCTAGCTCACAACTTGAGATTGGAAATCTTGCCCGTCTCAGTCTAATAACATTTAGCGAAGCAGGTCATCTTATGCTGCAGCTTCCTGTAGCGGATGTTAGACCGCTTTGCGTTGGCTACGCGAGTCTGGTGCCAGCGATCAGGATTTGTGTAGCCTGAGTGTATACTTAAAGGACATGAGAATGGACAAAGCACCTGTTAAATTCCGGTTCCAACCTAAATGGCATTAGGGGTGTCAGTGTCGTATCTCTGGCCGTCTTTCCCTTAGAATAATTATTGTCACTTTCATTTAAGCTCTTCGCCTGGTGAAGTTGAAAATAGTGGCCTTCTACGTTAGAGAGAGGTTTGTGCGTAACAAAAGCAGCCAAACACTATTTTGAATGTAAATCGTTCAGAAAAGTAGTTTGCTCTTATTATTAGTGTTAGAATTACCAGCCACAAGCCTAGGTTCTTTGTTTTCATGTTGGGGTAGGGAAATTTGTATTCATAAGCAGCTTCTCTTTGAGAAGGAAACTTAGGATCCTAGAAGTGGAAGACACCCTAAAAGATGATTTGGCTTAGTCTTTTCGGGTGATTGTCAGTTTTATGTGTATCTTAAAAGCTGTAGTAAAAGAAACATGAAGTTCTCTGAATGGTCCATTCTAATAAAATAATTTGTGTCATTATACAGAAATGTAATATAGTCTACAGAAGTTATAGGCTATACAGAATTATAGGCTCTTAGCATAGACTGTTAGGACAGTTTTTTAGCACATTTCATTTATGGAGTGTAATTATTCATTATTTAGGCTACTATTTTAAAAACATTTCTTTATTTTTCTTTTAACTATGTTATTTTCGTTCAGGTGTTCTGGGGGCTTATCTTCACAACATTCTTCTCTTTAGAAAAACAAACTTTTTTTTTTTTGACAGCCCCACGTCAACTTCTTCACTGAGCAGACTGGTTTTTGAAAATCAGGGGAGGCATATTTAGCCATCTTGAAATTGGAAGAATAACTGAGTCATAACTATAAAAGATGTACACAGTAATTTTACCAGCTTTCATTTACCCTCTTTTTCAAACAAGGTTTTATGCATGTTGCTACAGGTATCTGAAGAAATGTGATATGCATGGAGCTTACCATCTAGCTGGGAAAAGAAGACTTAAACAGATGAAAAGTTAAATAAGTCAGGAAAAATTGTTCATTATTAGCTTCACATGGAGGGTATAGCTAGTTGTGCTGTTGATATTGTGAATGGAACTTTGGATTTGTACCCTCATTGCCATTTTCCATTTTAGTAATTAGAACTACGATTTATTCACTTGCCAAAGCCAAAGGCAGATTTAGCTTTTATTCTTCCCTTTCATTTCTGCACATCTATCTGCTTTGCTTTCTTAATATTTGCCTAATCCAACAACTTATTTCTAGAGCAATTACCATAGATCAAGCCATTGTTTTATTTTCTGTTCCTAGTGTTGTGACTAGACTTTTAGCTTACACTTCTGCTTCCTATTTAGTCTTGCTTTATAGAGCCACCCATTAGTGATCTTTTACAAGGAAAAATTAGATCATTTCATTCTCTTGCTCACAACTTGAGTTTGAAAGTCATGTCACGTCTGTCTCAGTCTAATACATTTAGTGACATCTTAACACGTTTTACTTCTCGTTAGTGTCATACCCTTCTCTGACTAAAGTGTCCCCTACATCTTCTTTAAATGTGAGTGTTTTTCGTTTAGCACACCCTTACTCTCCCTTTGATTATCTCTAATCTGATGTGGTTGCTTTCCAGTCAGAATTTCCATAGCTTTTATGGAATCCTTGTGTTTACAAAGTGAATGCATTTGTTGTGTCAACAAATATATATTAAAGATGTTATATGTTTGAGACAGTATCATAGGCACTACATTAATTAGTAAGAAAGATACAATCCCTACCTCACATATAGTCCCTAACTCACAGAGATTGTGTTGGGTTAGGGGCTATAGACAGAATATAGTATGTTTCATTACTATGATAAGGAGAATATGGGATATCTCCTAACTCAAATCAAGGTATTTTAGAAGTTTTTTCCAGGGACCGTAACCTTTAAGCTAAACTTGAAAGATAACAGTGTGTCTGTTGGTGTGTTTTGGATTTTGGAGTTTGGAAAGACTTTTCAGGCAGAGACAGCAACATGTGCCACATCATAGAGGGCAGGGAAAACATTCAGGGAACTGAAAGGTAAGAGTATGGAATATGGAGTATGGTAGATGAGGGTAGAGCAGTGGATAAACATGTTGGCCACTTTGCACAGAAAGGTATATTTTTAAATTTACAACCCAGAATACACATATGTATAACAAAACGAAAAGTTTCGTAAAATAATTACCTGCACAATGCTCTGGGTTTTTTTTTTTTTTTTAACTTCTCTGCCCTCTTTTTTTAATTAATGAGGTGATAAATCCTTTACTATAATTTTACCAATAGCAATTTGAGAAACCCTGGGTTAGAAAAATAGCAGGGACCAGGCGCTGTGGCTCAAACCTGTAATCCCAGCACTTGGGAGGCCAGCGCTTTGGGAGGCCAAGGTGAGCCCACGGGTTTGAGACCAGCCTGGGCAACTTGGCGAGGCCTCATCTTTACAATAAATCAAAAAATTAGATGGGTGTGGTAGCACCCCTGTAGTTCTGGCTTACTTGGAAGACAGAGGTGGAAGGATCGCCTGAGTCCAGCAGGTCAATACTGGGGTGACCTTGAGCATGCCACTGCACACTCTAGCCTGGGCGACAGAATGAGACTCCAACTCAAAAAAAAAAAAGAAAGAAAAATAGCAGGAACTTGAAATTCATTGACTTTTCCCTAAAGACTGTAGCATGTCATTAAAACATTTTAAACAAATAAAAAAAATGAAATGGTTGGATTTTAAATGTTTAAATTCACTCAGGCAGCAGTATAGGGAATGGATTGTAGGGAGGCAGTCCTAGGGTAGGGAGAACAGTTCAGTAGCCCTTGCAGTGATTGAGGTAAGAGAAATGAATTAGGACATTGGCAGTAGAGATGAAGTATGCCTTTATATAAGGATCATGCTTGTTGGAGGAAGGTGTTAGTCTTGCCTAAGCGTACAGAGTTTGATATTAGGGCATACATGAGGATTTCTAGGAGGTAGAGGGCCCTCTGGATCTGATCCCTAGAAAAGTGTAGACTGTAAGTTGAGTATTTGGTGGTTCATGGGCCCATGGATAGCAGTTGGAGTATGAGAGTGAACATTGAAAAGAGGAGTGGGCCCAGGCCTGACTTCTGTAGCCCATCGCTTCCTCAACTTGAATGAGCATAGGTATCACCTGACATCTTGTTAAAATGTAGAACTCTGGAGGGACCAGAGATGCTCCTTTTCTAACAGGCTCCCAGATGAGGCTAGTGCTGCTGGTCTGTGGATCACTCAGACTCTAAAATGTACAATATGAAAATTTAAGGGACAGGCTGAGGAAGAGAAGGTTGCAAAAGAATTTTGGAAGAATCAGTCAGAGAAGAGAAAAATGAGGTAAGTGTTGTCTTGGAAGTAGAGTTGAAGGGAGGAGAGAGTATATAAGCAAGAGGGAAGTAATCCATAGTGGCAAGCAGTGTGCAGGTGTCAGAAGGTCAGAACTGAGAGTGCTGGATTTATCACCAAGGTCATTGGTGATTTTGATGAGAGCCTTTTCTGGGGCATTGTGGAAGTAAAAGCCAGATTACAGTAGGGCGGCCAGTGAAGTAGAGAGGAGGAAATGGAGCATTTTCCAGTAGTTTGTGAAGAGGAGGAAGAAAAACAGGGCAGTAGCTGATAGGGCAGGGGAATACAAGAGGATTTTTTTGGTTTTGTTGTTTGAAAGGTGAAGAGATTTAACTGTTTTCATGTACTGATGGGAAGCAGCTGGTAGAGAGGAAATCAGGGTAGGATAAGTTTGCTGCAGTGATAACCAACCTGACATCTTAATGGCTTTTCATAACAGAGGTTTGCTTTCTGTTTACATTACTTGACCATTGGAGTTCAGTTGAGGATTCTGCTTCACATCACTAATTGTGAGACTAGGCTCATGGAGTTCTGCCCATCTGCAGTGTCCCTAGGTTTGGTGACAGCAGGGAGGGAATAATTCCCTGAGCCCTTGATTCTTTCTTAAGAACTCCCATTCTTATTTCACTGGACTGTAACTCACATGGCTGTGCTTCACTTTTCCCTGGGTGGGAAAATACAGTTCTACCATAAATTTAAAAAGGAGCAATCCAGCGTATTGGTCAACCACCTAGTGACTACTATAGGGGTTAGAAACAGGAAAGTAAATCTCAGTGAAGGAAATGGCCCTGAGATGTGAAAGAAGTTGCACTGCAAAACTCTGGTAGAGGAGTTAGCCTTAAGCAGGAAAGAGCACTCCTATTTTAACAGGAAGAAAAAGAGGAAAGGATAAATTCTGGTACAGGTGAGTTTTAGTGTGGTGGTAACTAATTGAAGGCTTTTCCTTCTTAGAGCTTTTGTTTTGTGAAATACTGTGTGTGAAATGCTGAGGGCAAACAGGAAGGTGGTATTGGTGTGTTACAGAGAACAGGGAAAGTTTGAAATAGTTGGAGATAATTGGAAAGCTAAGGTAGACACAGTCAATTTGGTGGACTTACTGAGAGTCTCCTTTGCCAGGATTCAAACCTAGAAGCAGAATATTTGAGGATGTCCAAAAAAGGAGGAGATGATAAAATAGTCATGGAGCATAAAATGTGTCTGAGATTCTCCAGGCAGGGAGTGAGATAAAATGAAGGGTGGTGGAAATGAAAGAAGGTTGTTGAATGGGAAGGAGGCAACCTACCATGAAAGGCAAGGTCTAGGTGTTTAATGTAGTGTGTTCACATTGCCTGTAATCTCTGGAGCCTCATTGTGGGGAGAACCGCATGAAAAATGTAAACCATGTTTTTATTTAAAAAGTATCAATTGCTACTGCACTCCAGCCTGGGCAGCAGAGTGAGACCCTGACTCAAAAAATAAACAAACAAACAAATGTTCTGTGCCTAGTTATCAGGAGGTAAAAAAAAATTAAAAGATGATAAGCTTTCTAAAATTTTCATTGCTCAGCAGGGATCTTATCTTTGTCAAATCTGTTGTGTATTTTATGTTCATTCTCTGAAGCAACTGTTGCATTTGCACATTGGCTCACCATCTCCATAAGTGTTGATCAGTGTTATTTACTCCCTTTGAGCTCAGCCATCTTACTTCCCAATTTACTCTTCTATTTAGTGTATGAACTTGCAAATGCTCATTGCAACCAAAATGTTATTCCCAGTGTTCAGCTTTCTAAAAAAATTTATTTTAGAGTTGTGGGGTACAAGTGAGGATTTTTACATAAGTAGGCTGCATGCAGGTGAAATTTGGGCTTCTAGCTGGTCTTCATTCTCCCTGGAAGTGGACCAAGTATCCATTGTGTGGCCACATGCATTACTCCCTCTTCTCTCCCTTGCCTAGCAGTGCCCAGCAACTGTTGATCTTACTTTGTGCTAATGTGACTAGTGCTCGGGCCCATTCATTTACAAGTGAGAATGTGTGGTATTTAGTTCTTTGTTTCTATGATAGTTCACTTAGAATAATAGTTTCTAGCTCCATCCATGTTACCATATAGGTCATGGGTTTGTTCTTCTTTGTGGCTGTATAATATTCCATTGTGTATATATACCACATTTTCTTTATCCAGTCTACTTTTGATATCACGAAGTTGGTTCCATATTTTTGCTATTGCGAATAGTGCAGCAATAAACATGTGTGCAGGTGTCTTTTTGGTAGAGCGATTTATGTTCCTCTGGGTATATTCCCAAGAGAGGGATTGTTGGATCATATGGAAGGCACTTTTTTAGTTCTTTTAGAAATCACCACACTGCTTTCCATAAAAGTTGAACTAACTTATATTCCCACCAACAAACAGTATAGCAATGTTCCCTTTTCTCTGCAGCCATGCCATCAATGATAACTGTCCTTACCAGAGTTAGGTGATATCTCATTGTAGTTTTAATTTACATTTCTCTGATGATTAGTGAGACTGAACATTTTTTATGTGCCTATTGATTATTGTACATTGTTGTATTTTTATGTGCCTATTGATTATTGTACATCATCCTTTGAGAAATTTCTGTTCATATCCTTTACCCACTTTTTAATGGGGTTTGTTTTTTTCCTAACAGTTCGTTTGTGTTTCTTACAGATCCTGGATGTTACACCTTTGTCAGGTGTATAACTTGCAAATATTTTTCCCCATTCCATGGTTAGTCTCTGTTCTCTCTTCTTGATGTTTTCTTCTGCTATGTGAAAGTTTTTCAGTTTGATGAGGTCCTACCTATCTATCTTAGCTTTTGTAGCATTTGCTTTTGGGGACTTGATCATGAATTCATTGCTTACTCTGATGTTCAAAAAGGGTGCTTCCTACATTTTCTTCTGAGATTCTTATAGTTTGAGGTTTTACATTTAGGTTCTTGATCCATTTTGAGTTGACTTTTATATGTGGTGATAGGTTCATTCTTCTGCATGCTGCTAGCCAGTTTCCCTAGCACCATTTGCTAAATATGGTCTCCTTTCTCCAGTGATTGTTATTGATGGCTTTGTCAAAGATGAGTTGAATGAGGGACCCTGTTTTTACTTTTCTGGAATCTCTGTCCTGTTCCATCAGTCTTTGTGCCTATTCCTGTACCAATACCATGCCATCTTGCTTACTGTAGCCTTGTAATAAAGCTGAAAGTCTGGAAGTGTGATACCTTTGTCACTTTGTTCTTTTGCTGAGGATTGCTTTGGCTACTTTTGTTCTTTTTTGTTTCCATATGAATTTCTGTATTGTCGTTTCCAGGTCTGTGAAAAATGATGTTGGTAATTTGATAGGTATTGCACTGAATTTGAAGATTGCGGGGCAGGGTGGACATCTTGACACTATTGATTCTTCCAATTCATGAGCATGGGATGTTTTTCCATTTGTTTAGATCATCCTTGATTTATTTGAGCAGCATTTTGTAGTCTTCATTATAAAGGTCTTCTGGTTAGTTGGATGCCAGGTTATTTTGCTTTTTTTTTTTTTTTTTTTGCTATTGTGATTGGGAGTGTGTTTTTTATTTGGTTCTCAGCCTGCTTGTTGATGTATGGAAGTGTAGCCATCTGCTGCATGTTGATTTTGTAACCCAAGACTTTACCAAAGTTGTTTATCAGTGTGAGGAGGTTTTTGACAGACTCCCTAGGGTTTTCTAGGTATAGAATCATATTGTCCACAAGAGGGATAGCTTAACTTCTTTTCCTATTTGGATACCCCTGATTTCCTTCTCTTGCCTGATTGCTCTGGCTAGGACTTCCAGCACTGTGTTGAATAGGAGGGGTGAGAGTGGGTATTCTTGTCTTGTTCAGACTCTCTTAGAGGGAATGCTTCCAACTTCTGCTCATTGAGCAAAATGGGTGCAGGTTTGTCATAGATGGCTCTTAAAGTTTTGAGTAATGTTCTTTCTATGCCTAGGTGTTTGGGAGGGTTTTTATCAAGAAAGGATGCTAGATTTTGTTACATGCATTTTCTGCATCTATTGAGATAATCGTGTGGTTCTTGGTTTTATACCTGTTAATATGTTGAATTACATTTATGGTCTTGCGAATGTTGAACCAGCCTTGCATCCTGGGAATGAAGCCCACTTGATCAAGATGGATGATCCTTGAGATGTGTTGTTGGATGAGATTTGCTAGAATTTTGTTGAGAATTTTTGCATCTGTGTTCATCAGGGAGATTGTCCTATAAATTTCTCTTGCTGGGTTTTTGCCAGATTTGGGATATCAGTATGTTAACTTAATAAGATGAGCTAGGGAGAATTCCATCCTTTTCAATTGCCTAGAATACTTCAACTTTTTTGGAAATTTTAATAGCACGTTTGGGTTTTAGTAACTTTGAAAATTTAAGATGGAAAAATTTATAATAATTAGTATGTGAGGGTAGGAGGTAGGGGAACCAAAATTGTAGGAAGAGACATATTCTTTCTTTGCCAATTATATTAGGACTAATTTTATAGATACTTGTTGGAAAAGGTGTAGAAGGATATATACAAAAATGTTAACATTAATTAGGTCTAGAAAGTGGGATTGGGCTAGAGGGCAAGTGTGGGTAACTTTAACTTTCTTTTAAATATGTTTGTTGAACATATATTACTTTGCATTGTTCTTTTTTAGTTATCAAATCATTTTATACATGCTTTCATGTTTATTATAAAGATGTTTTTTCCTTTGCACAAAATAGAGAGCTGTAGTACACATGGATGAACGGCGAGAAGAACAAATTGTGCAGCTTCTGAATTCTGTCCAAGCTAAGAATGATAAAGATTCGGAAGCACAGATATCCTGGTTTGCTCCTGAGGATCACGGGTAAGACTACGAGTGTTGTTTTAAAGAACAGGCAAAGCGTATCATTTCTTTCATAGCATTTGCTAGAGAAAAATGATAATAAAAATAACGTCTTTAGATAATTCAATAAGCAAAATTTAGCCTTTAAGTAATTCTTTATTTTTGTGTAGTTCAAGCAGATTTGGAAAAGGATTTTTAAAACGATAGGTGGTATATTTTCACAGGGAAGCTGAATGGTATGAATAATTGTATATCTGGATATGAAATTGTACTAAGTTGTTATTTGTTGTTTTTCCTACTTATCATCTTTGTAGTTCTGAAGTTTTTCTGTTGGGGAGGTCTGCAAAAAATTAAATGGCTACTGTTTTAAGAAGGTTGCAAGAACTGGGTCATTCAGAGGGAAAATTAGTAGAAATATTTCAGGGACCATGTAATGTATAGCTCGGAAAGCGGACAGGAAGAAAATGAGAGTGTTGTGAAATAAAACAAGTCCAAGAAATTCAGAACAAGAAAAACACTAACTATCTACAATGGAAGAATGACTGTTGTGTGGGTTTTTATTTTTAACTACCTCAAGGAATAACCTAACTGGCAATATCTATTTAAAGGTAAGAAAAAATTAGAATTAAATGTAAGAATTGAAGTATGTATTATAATTGCTTTACTGGGCGAAAAGAGAAGCATTGGAGGTGGGTGATTTTGAGGCAGTGTATTGGTTTGTTTTGTTCTAGGGCTTGAGTGACTCTTCGTCTGACATTTTTCATTTTTTATTTTGTTAAAATAGATATGGTACTGAAGTTTCTGCTAAGAACATACCAAGCACAGAGAAGAAACTTGATAACCAGGAAAAGAAATTGATAAGCCAAGAAAAAAAACCATTCAGAATCAGGAACAAATTGTATATTGACCGAGACTCTGAGTATCTCTTGCAAGAAAATGAACCAGATGTAACCTTAGACCAACGATTACTGGAAGATTTACAGAAGAAAAGAAGTGATCTTCGGTATATTGAAATGCAGGTAATAGAAAGCAAGGTGTGGGAAAAAATTTTGCCTGTCATTCTTTTCTTATACTTGATAAAAATGTATGTTTGGATAGAGGTAGCTATATGGTATAGACCAATGAGCTTCTTTAACAGGATATCCTCTGGGAATTGTTTACTTTTGAATAGTAGAGAAAAGCAGTAGGAATGGAATTTACGTATAACCTACAATATCCTGTCTCATTCACAAAAGCTTAAGGGGTGAGGAGGAGAAATGTTTGAGAAAAGCTAGTGCACAAGAAAAAAAAAAATACCCTTTAACTTATCTAGGCCAGTTGAGTGAGGTGCCATATATAGTCAAGGTGATTTAAATTGTATGTTTTTCTCCAGATCATTTAATGTGTCTTTTTATAGATGATGAAATTAAATCTTTTCAAAAGTTATGTGATGTGCTATGTTCATCAACATTTTAATAACAGAACTATGCGAAGAACTGAAATTCTCCTGAATTACTGTAGTATTTTATTTTTGTGCTAGGCAAGATATTTTAAGGTCCTTTTTAGTTAAAACGTAAAATTGTACTCTTTGTTGGTATTCTAGAAATGTATAGAGATGTAATAAAACCGTGTGTGTGTGTGTGTGTGTGTGTGAGTGAGTGTATGTATGCATACTTTTTTGTAGGGGGGGGGGGTTGGAGTCTCACTCCGTCGCCCAGGCTGAAGTGCAGTGGCATGCTCACGGCCATCCCAGCGTCGACCTGCTGAGCTCAGGTGATCCTCCTGCTGGGCTCAGGCAATCCTTCTGCTAGGCTCAGGCAATCCTTCTGCCTCAGCCTTCCAAGTAGCCAGAACTACAGGTGCACGCTACCACACCTGGCTAATTTTTTCATTTATTTTAGAGACGAGGTCTCACCAAGTTGCCCAGGCTGGTCTGGAATCCATGGGCTCAGGCAATCCTTTCGCCTCGGCCTTCCAAAGTGTTGGGATTACAAACCTGAGGTGCATATATATATTTTTAAGACAAAATACTTAGGGAATTCTGAGGATCGTATTTCTAATATGCAAATAAGTACTGCTGTTTTTGAGAAAGGCAGGATATTGCATCTCCTGTAGTAAAGAAGGGATCCATTGACTGGGATGGAAGAAAATTGGATTTATTACAATAGATGAGCTGAGGTTGTTCAGGGCCAAATTGTGTAGCTCTTTGTTGCCTGTTGAGTAAAGATATGATTTGAGAATGGAGGAGATTTTAAGGTAAATTGATTTAGAATCTTGTAGTTGAGAGAAGAGTTGCTTTTGTAGCCTTAGGAACAAAGGTCACAGTTCTAAAATGGCAGTACCAGATTTTCTGACTCTATGTATTACTTGTTTTAAGTTTTCTCTTACACTCAAAGGCAAGTATGCTGAAATAATCTTTGAATCTGCTCCAGTGTCTAATATGTCTGTAAATAGTATACAGATGGTGGGAAAAGAATGTGATACAGAAATCAAATCTAAGATGAATATATAAAACAGATGTGTAGAAAAAAATGGTAAAAGTTATTTAGAGGTTGTTAGATCTCAGTTAGATTTTATTTTACTGCTACTAACTTTAAAGGATTGTCTATTCTGTTGGATGTAGTAGAATCTTTTTTTGAGTGTTTCAAAAAGAAAAGAGTTGGTAAATTATTTTTTTACAAATTTGTTTTTGGCTTACTACTTCACACAAGCCATAAGATAAAACACTTTTGGATTCTAGCATATTTACCTATGATATATCCTGATTACCATGATTATAACTTGGTTACATTTCTTTTGTAAAAATTAAAAATTTTTTTTTTTAATTTTAGCGTTTCAGAGAAAAGCTGCCTTCATATGGAATGCAAAAGGTAAAATTCTCTCCACTATTTAATTTGAATTGCAGATTAAGTACACAAGTTTTTTAAAGCTCTGTATCAAGAAATATAAATGAATGAAACTTCTAACAGGGTATTATTAGAAGTTGATTTTATTCTTTTGAATTTTTGGGCAAAACAAAGGGTTATAAATAATTTTCCTTATATTTTCTCATATTTGTGTCCATAATTGAAATCCTTGGAGTTTAAGAAGTAGAATTTTCTCATATAAGTTACTCTTGGTAAATACCCTGCATTTAATTAAAAACCAAACACTTCAGTTAAAATTGAGATACTACTAAAAATAGAATGTTTTAATTTATTGTTCCTTATAACACGATTACCTTATACCGAACAATATAGTCTCTCGTCCTTCTCTTCTCCCAACCTTATTTAGTTTTTATTTTTGCATTTCATAGCACTTATTTCCACTTGGCATCTGTGTGTCTTCCCTTCAGGCCAATGTAGTTTCTTGAGGACAGTGTTCATTTTGTTCACTCTGTGTCTCCTGACTCAGAGCAGTATCTGGCATTTGATAGATATCCAGTAAATAGCTGTTGAATGAATAAATCACATTCCACTTCTCTGTACTTATCAGCAGTGATTTCAGTGTTCAAACATAAAACTTGTTTTAATATGTTAGAATAGATGGAAAATTTTGAAAAGGTGGGTTTTTAAGTTAAATTGTTGTGTAGATGAAAAT
Organism: Tarsius wallacei; assembly: GCA_963574415.1. Lineage (NCBI taxonomy): Eukaryota > Metazoa > Chordata > Mammalia > Primates > Tarsiidae > Tarsius > Tarsius wallacei. Next base: position 13,290 of record CAUYQG010203276.1, on the reverse strand, counting down.
AACCCATAACATGTTTTTGAAGTAGTAATATGGTTTTGTTTAGATAGTGAATATTATTAAAAATACTAATATATATCTAAAAAATTTTTAGGAAAGAGGTTTTCTAGATACCCTTGACTTAGGTATTTAATAACTTTATTTCAATTATTTGAAAGGCAATAATCTTACTATATATTATATTCTCTCTTGTTCCTAAAACAACGTATAAAACTTGTTCTGCAGACATCCATAGTGTCCTCAAGAGTTATCTAGGCCAGGGGTTTGCTTGTATATTCAGTAGCCCCAGATGTCAACAGTATTTTAATTTCCATTCTTATGCATGGAACTTATAAGCTGTCTCTTCTTGTTTATATCAATATGTTTTTCTTTAACAGTGCCTTGGCTTTGTTCTTTAATTTGGTGCTACTTAACTTTTGAAAATTGGCAGATCTGGATATCCAAACTACCAGTATTGCACTTAACAAAATTTAGAAAGCATTAGTATGTTTGTTAAAGTAATTACCTTCAGATGGTAGGATTTTGGTTAATATGTTTCAGACTTAGCATGTGATATTCACTTATTTTTTCTTTCAAAATAGAAATTGGTGGACTTAATTGATAACCATCAGGTGACAGTCATAAGTGGTGAAACTGGTTGTGGAAAAACCACTCAAGTTACTCAGTTCATCTTGGATAACTTCATTGAAAGAGGAAAAGGATCTTCTTGCAGGATAGTGTGTACTCAGCCAAGAAGAATTAGTGCCATTTCAGTAAGTAACCTCTGACTTTTAAAATTTTCCTTTTTTAAAGAAACCTTGCTAGGACCTAGTGATTTTGAAAGTTTGAAGGTAGGACTTCTTGCTTTGAAATCAAATATTTGATTGACAAATACTTGGCAGTTAAGGCCAAAAGATTGAATGACCTCTTATAGATAATAGATGTTTTATAAATTCAAAATAAATTCTATAGCCAGGCAAATTTCAGCATGGATTCAAAGAATGAAAAATTGATAAAGTGTTTATGGAATTGATAACAAGCTTCAAATAATCATCATGATGAGGTGCTTTAAATTTTATTACTTAATTTATTTAATGTTGTTTTCAATTCTTTCTGATTTTTTTTTTAATCCTATAACTACACTGATGAATGGTGGTAATAAGTGGGAAACAATGCCTTTAAAAAAAAACCTACATTTCTGTAGTCAGTGATTTTTGAATGCAGTTAATAGAAAAAAGTTACCATGAGGAAAAATAAGGCATCGTTTCAGGTTTGTCTTGTTTTTTGAAGTGATCTATCTCATTTATATAATCTTGATAAGTCCTAGATTTTGAGAATGCAAGTACTAGTAATAGTTACAAGTACATGTTTATTAAAGGTTGAGCTCCTGAGATTCAGAGTGTTCCAAAATCCAAAACTCTTTTAGTGCTAACACAATGCTCAAAGCCAATGCTCACTGGAGTATTTCACATTTTGGATTTTCAGAATTGGGATGTTTAAGGGGGTAAGTGCAATGTAAATATTTCAAAAATTAAAAATATCTGAGGCTGGGTGTGGTGGCTCACATCTGTAATCTCAGCACTTTGGGAGGCTGAGGCAAGAGGATTTCCTGAGTCCAGAGGTTCAAGACCAGTCTGGGCAACTTGGTGAGACCTTATCTCTTAAAAAAAAAAAACCTGAAATTCGAAATACTTCTGGTCCCAATCTGAAATTCGAAATACTTCTGGTCCCAAGCATTTTGGATAAGGGATAGTTAACTTATACAAATAACATTTGCCTTTGGTTTTTTTTTTTTTATTGCTTTTAGTTTGATAACCTAGTTAAATATGTGAATTATATGTTTGTTAAAATTTTGGGGGTTTCTTATAACATTCAATGTGTATAGTGGATTTATTTCTCTTTTGTATAATTCTGTGTATAAGTTTTGTTTTTTTTGGTTTTTTTTGAGTTGGAGTCTCATTCTGTCACGCATACTGGAGTGCAGCGGCTGTTCCCGGCCACCGCAGCCTCGACCTGCTGGGCTCTGGCGATCCTTCCGTCTCAGCCTTCCAAGTAGCTGGAACTACAGGCGCGCGCTACCACACCCGGCTAATTTTTTTTGATTTGTTGTAGAGATGAGGTCTCACCAAGTTGCCCAGGCGGGTCTCGATCCTGCGGGCTCAGGCAATCCACTCATCTCAGCCTCCCAAGGCGCGGGATTACAGGCTAAGCCACTGAGCCCGGCTTGTGTATAAGATTAAATTATGAAGAGTTTTGATTGTCTTTACTTTTATGATAGTGCTATGATTAACACATGTCTAAGTCAATTAATGAAGAATCTGCGATTCAGAACTGCATTTCCAGTTATTATGGAAACAATTAGCAGTAAATACAGCATATATTTTAAGCTATAGTTTCTAAGAAATACTGTAAAAAGAAAAAGCAACAGTCTTCACCCTTTTGTATAAATTTATGGGATACTAATGTGATTTTGTTATGTGTATGAATTGTATAGTGGTCAAGTCAGGACTTTTAGGAGACCCATCACCTGATGAACATACATTGTACCCATTACATGGTTTCTCATCATCCACCTCTCACCCCCTCACTCTTCTGAGTCTCCATTGTCTGTCATTCCTCTCTACCTCCATGTGTGCACATTTTTTAACACTTATGAGTGAGAACATGCTATGTGTCTTGCTTGAATCACTTACGGTAGCCTTCATTTTCATCCATGTTCCTGCAGAAGACATGATTCCGTTCTTTTTTATGGCTGAATAGTATAATGTATATATGTCACATTTTCTTTTAATCATTAGTTGATGGACAGTTAATGCTGATTCCATGGCTTTGTTATTGTGAGTACTGCTGGAATAAACATACTAATGCAGGTATCTTTTTGACAAGTTGATTTATTTTCTTTTGAGTGGATTGCCAGTAGTGGGATTGCTGGATGGATGAGCAGTTGAGGTTTTGCTTCTGAAATCTCTAATCTGTTCCACTGGTCTATATGCCTGTTTGTGGACCAGTACCAGGCTGTTTTGGTTATTGTAGCCTTATAATAAAGTTTAAAGTTCAGGATTGTGATACTTCCTACTTTGGTTCTTTTGCTAAGGATTGTTTTGCCCATTTGTGGTCGTTTTTGTTTCCATATGAATTTCTGTATTGTGCTGAATGGAATGGTAGTTCTATTTTTAGTTATTTGAGAATTCTCCATACTGTTTTCCATAGTGGTTGCACTAATTTACATTCCCACCAACAATGTATAAGAGTTCCATTTTCTCTACATCCTTGTCAACATCTGTTATTTTTTGTCTTTTTAATAATAGCCATTCTCCTGGGGTAAGGTGCTATCTTACTGTGGTTTTAAGTTGCATTTCTCTGATGATTAGTGATGGTGACCATTTTTTCATGTACCTTTTGGCCATTTGTATGTCTTTTGAAAATGTCTGTTCATGTTCTTTGCCCACTTTTTAATGGGATTTTTTTGTTTGTTTTTTAATTGAGTTCCTTATATTAGTCCCTTGTTGGATGAATAGTTTGCAGAGATTTTTCTCCCATTCTGTAGGTTGTCTGTTTACTCTATTGATTATTTCTTTAGCTGTGCAGAAGCTTTTCAGTTTAATGAAGTCCTATTTGTCTATTTTTGGTTTTGTTGCCTAAGGTCCTAGTTATGAATTGTTTGACTAGGCCAGTGTTCAGAAGAGTTTTCCAAAGGTTTTCTTCTACTATTTCTATAGTTTTGGATAGTCTTTATCCTTTTATGGGGACCATATTCCTATACATTGTGTAAGGTCATAGAATGATGAAAAGTAAACCATTTTTGTCATAACAAAATTAAATAGCTAGACTTAAATATCATTTCACTAAATATATGACAGTTAACATTTATATTGACAGTAGAAAATTGCTAACTAGGTTTTTTTTTTCCTAATTTTTTCCAAGATCTGTTGGAATTTGTCTTCAAGTTACACTCAAGTTTACAAATTTAGTCCATGATTTCCAGCTCTTTTAGAAAAGACAGAAAAGTAGAAATGGAGGGTGCTATAGAAAAGTACTATGAAAATAGTTATAAGAGAAAATAAGTAAACTTGAGAAGCAAGTAGTCTGCAGCTCTTAAGAAAAGTACACACAGTTTTAGATACCTCAGATATTAGTAAATAACTCTTTTTAACTCATCTGAAAACCTGAGTAACAGTTTTTCAGCAATCCCAGATTTTCATGGATGTTCAGAGTATTTGTTCCAAAGGTAATTCTATTTAATTTATAACTGCATTTTCTTTTGATAAAAGGTTGCAGAAAGAGTGGCTGCAGAAAGGGCAGAATCTTGTGGCAATGGTAATAGTACTGGATACCAAATTCGTCTCCAGAGGTAAGGAGTGTTCACTTGTGTACAGGTGGACTTTAGTGAAACTGGGAAGCTGAAGATGCAAAAGCAAGCACATTTTCCCCATTTTTTATGACAGTTACTAGTATTATAATTAGTCTTTACAGCAAATGCAGCATAGATGGTTTGTTACCACAAACTCATCTTTTAACCTCAAATTAGGTTTGCATTGCCTTTTTAAAATGTGCTTTTACATTATGGAATGATTTAAAAAATAACTTTTTTCCTAGACATACATTAATAGACTATCACTCCCCCTAAAAGGATGGTGTATTACACTTTGGGTACCATCAACATGCCCCGTGACTGACTCATTTATTGATTTTGGTATCTTTAACCCCCATCCAACTCCACTGTCTAGTACTTCTTAAGTCAGTTTCTGCAGCTCAGGATTCCATTTGCCTTTTTAAATGAGCAGACTTTCTAATCATGAGCCAGAAATGTAGGTCCTATAAGTAATTCAGTTTTTCTCCGAATGTTAACAGTTACAACTTTAAAAAGAAATTGACGTTGTATCATAACGATAAAGATAATGTATAATGAACTTGAATTTAGTGTTTTCTGTGACCTTATATTGGTAGTTAAGTGGTCCTATAACTAAAAAATTAAGTATGAAGATTTTCACTAAAACTGAAAACATAGTAAATTATTAGAGAAGAAAACCAATAATTATTAATTCATGTCTTTTCTTCACAGTCGGTTGCCAAGGAAACAGGGTTCTATCTTATACTGTACAACAGGAATCATCCTTCAGTGGCTCCAGTCAGACACGTATGTTTCAATTAAGGAAATACAAATATTATCAAAAGATGTAATTATTAACTGGATTTTACCAGTTAAAGAAAAATTGCCCTTAAATTGTGTACCTCACACTTCTGCTTTAGGCATTTGTCCAGTGTTAGTCATATCGTGCTTGATGAAATCCATGAACGAAATCTGCAGTCAGATGTTTTAATGACTGTTATTAAAGATCTTCTCAATTACCGATCTGACCTGAAAGTAATATTGATGAGTGCAACGTTGAATGCTGAGAAATTTTCAGAATATTTTGGTGAGTAAAATTTATGATTATGTTAGAGAAGTTACCAGAAAACCAATGAATTTAATTTTTTAAAAAAATGAATACAGGACTGGGCATAGAATAATCAAAATAAATGTTTTGCAATTCGTTTTATGTTAACATGATTCCACCCTCTGGTTTCATGGGTTAGAGAATTGGACCGGTTTTTAAATGGTGACATCATCTCTGTTCTCATATGGAAGGCATGTAGCTCCTTATTGCTACTACCAGAACATTAAGGTGGCATAATTGAAATCAACCACAGATTTGAATAATTGTATAAACTTTTTGTGATTTTCCTGGGGCTCTTAAGCACTGTCACAGGCTGGGGTGGAGCTTGCTAACCATATTACTAGTGACTGCTTATAGAACGCCTTTACTGTGCCATGTAGTACGCTTTGCACTTTGCCTTCATTAATCCTCACAGCACCTTATGAGGTAGGTACTACTGTTGTTCTCATTTTTACAGGTGAGATAGCAGCCTCTGGGTGGTAAAGTAGCTTACCCGAGGTTGCATAATTAACAGAAGGATGAGAAGATCTGAAAGTAGATTTGATTAGATTGCAGAGTACATTCTTTTAAAATTATGCCATGTTGTCTTGTCTGCTTATAATTGTGGAGGAAGGAGGGAATTAAAATATAATATAGTTAAGTTTAGTAAATGTTTGTGTCTTCTGCTTTTCAAAGTCCTTTGAAATATGTATTAATTTTCAAAGCCCTATAAAACTAATTGGGGCAGGTACTATTTTCTTATTTTCTTTTTCTTTTTTTGAGTTGGGGGTCTCACTCTGTCATGCAGGCTGGATTGCAGTGGCACAATCATGGCTCACTACAGCCTTGGCCGCCTGGACCCAAGCAGTCTTTCCACCTCAGCCTCCCAAGTAGCTCAGACTATGTGCATGCTGTCACACCTGGCTAATTTAAAAAAAATTTTTTTTGTTGAGACAAGATCTCACCAAGGCTGAACTCCAACTCCTCATCTCAAGCAGTCCTCCCACATCAGCTTCCCAAAGTACTGGGATTACAGGCATGAACTATTGTGCCTAGCCTCTGTCATTTTTGAAAATGAGATACCTAGAACTAACATTGAGTACTTAGTTCACATTTATACAATCAGAGGCAGAACAATTATACCAGCTCAGATATTTTGACATCTGATATGATGTTGGCCTTTGTTTACAGTGTCTACTGCTTGTTTTGCTTGTTTTGAAATATAAATAGCATTTAAATAACAGTAGTAAGATGACTTTTTATCAGTGATTTTTGAATAAGAGTTAGTAACAATATAATATTCACACAGATCTTATTTTGACTAATTTTCTCCCCTAATTCTGTGTACTTCAAGGAATAATGCTTATCTAGATTTCAGTAAAACTTAGATTCTGATGTGTCACTATTTTGGCTAATGATGAAGAGACTTCTAAATAATGTATTTTGAGTTCAATTTAAAATAGTGTATTCTTTGATTTCTGTTATTTTGTAGAACTGTGAGATAGGTGTGCAGTGTGGTAGCAAAATGGTGTTATTTGAAGGCTAGACTGATGCTTTTTGTTAAACTAGATATGGAAAAATAAGGTAGAACAATAAAAGCTGCAGGACCATTTTCTGTAATTAGAGATCATAACTAATAGAGTCATTGTCCTATTTATAGTACGTTGGGTTTTTTTTAACATTTGATTACAAATGTATGTTTATATTTTATTTGTTATTATAGGTAACTGTCCAATGATACATATACCTGGTTTCACTTTTCCGGTTGTAGAATATCTTTTGGAAGATATAATTGAAAAAATAAGGTAAGTAAACATTAAGAGTGAAAAAAATTTAAAAAGTACTAGTATGTGACCTTACTTATGTCAGACTTTAGTCTCAGAAACCCCACTGTTGACCACTTTCTTAAACATTTTTTTGTAATGAATTAGGATTCACAAACTTGGCTACACATTAAAATTACCTAGCGCTTCTAAAAGTCCAGATGCTCAGTTTGTATGTCCTACCTTCATTACATAACAGTGTCTGGTGTGGTAGTCATGTATTGGTATTTTTTGACAGTCCCTTGGCGGCAAAGCTTGGGAAGCTCTTTCTTTAGTGTTTGAACCTCTCTTGTGGTGCCTAGTCATGTAGCCCATCGCCTGTCCATGCTAAATGCACCGTCCCATGATATGCCAGCTTGTGCCTTACATTCATGAGTTTGTGCTGGTTTTTTTTTTTTTTTTTTTTTGAGTTGGAGTCTCGCTCTGTCACCCAGACTGGAGTGCAGTGGCTGCTTCCAGCCACTGCAGCCTCAACTTGCTGGGCTCCGACAATCCTTCCGCCTCAGCCTTCCAAGTAGCCAAAACTAAAGGTGTGCGCTACCATGCCCGGCTAATTTTTGATTTATTGTAGAGATGAGGTCTCGCCAAGTTGCCCAAGCGGGTCTCGAACCTGCGGGCTCAGACAATCCACCCACCTCAGCCTCCCCAAGCGAGGTATTACAGGCTGAGCCACCGAGCCCGGCTTGTGCTGTTGCATGTTGTTTCCTCTCTTTATATTTCACTTTGCCATCTTCATCCTGGCAAATCTGTAAACTGTTGATAATGTAAGAAAAATCCCAGCTTCATTGTCTGTGAAGCCTGCTCTATAGACTGTGTGGCTTCCCCATCTGGACTCAGAGCACTTTTGTCATATCTCTTTAACACTTCACTTACTTGTCACGTAGTGGATCGCTTCCTGTTTGCCTCTTGCGCTAGATTTTAAACTTTTAGAGGCCTGGGATTTTGTCTTGTTCATCAAGTAACTAGTGCATAGCACAGTGCCTGGCCTACAGTAAAACATCTGAGTAAATAAAAGGGTTGATGTAGAAACACTTGTGATGGGATTTTTCAAGACTCTAGAACTCACTTGTTAAACAAGAAAATAGGACATTACAGTGGGAAGGTGCGGCCAAAGATCCTATAACTTGTTTTACATGGGAAAGTCTGCTGGATTTCGACTGGGCATTTGTGTAACAAATATTTATTAAGTTTTACTTCATGCTTTGCACTATGCTAGGGTCTGAGCACAAAGCAAGGAAAGACTGGATAAATGCCGTCAGAATTTCTACTTACATAGGGAGCTATTATCTGTGGTTGGGGGAAATGACTAGTATATTGGAAATGAGATTATATATGTCAGGTGTAAACTGGGCCTCCAGGAAAGCAGTGGAAGTCAGAGTACGAAGAGGAAAATGTGGGTGTCAGAGAGGGTGGGATGTATTGAACATGTGAGAGAGGCAGCAGGTGATGCTCTTCTGTGGTCTGGTTTTATTATCAGTGGCCACAAATTGTGTTCCTCAGTTCCACTTTCTACCATGTGTCCTGCTTCTGAGCATGGCACGTTTAGCAATTGCTTCCTAAGAGAGTAATAATAGGCAATAGCTGGAGAATCATGAAAAGGTTTGAGGTTCTGCAATTTAAAGTTACATAATGAAAAACTTCTTTCTTAAGCTCCCTAGTAGGCAGGGAATGCATAAGGAGCTGTAGCCAAGGGTTCTCCTGAAGGAAAAAGGTGGTATTTGCCATCTCCTAACCAACTCTAAGAGGAGAATGGAAGGAGAGTGGTCCTTGTTAGAGATTTCCATCAGAATCCCCCAGCTATCCCCTTCCCAGAAGAGCAGCTTAATAGGGAGGCAGGAAGGAAGAAATACACTGACCAGACCAAGAATGGGGCAAGAGGATGTGGAGGGTTGGAATTGGGCACTGTGATTGGGGTTGGGGGGCTGAAGGTTACCTCTGTTTTTGGAATTTCTGGGAAGGGAGCCAACGTGGGTTTATCCTGCTGACTAGGACCAATCTCTGTCTCAGGTTGCCCTACCTCAAGTTGGTGCCTCTATGTGTAACGAAGACTTAGGGGACTCCTGGGTCACAGGTGACTGAATAGGGAAGGGGATTAACACTTGGAATGTCTACTATATATCAGGCACTATGCTTTACTTTATCACGTTTTTAGAATGTTCATGCCAATACTGTTACAAAGATAATAATCTCTCAAATAAGAAAATGGAAGGCCAGGAGTTTGTCTAAGGTCACACAGCTAGTTAGTGGCAGAGCAAGGACATCAATTCTGTCTGACTCCAAAACCCGTGCTTCAGCTACTCCCCTTTTCCATCTAGATGTTGTCATCTAGGTGAACTTAGAGAGACTTTGGGTTTAAAGTGTGCATTCGTTTTCCTTTGTCATTCCCCACCCCCATGCCTTTCAAAACCCATAGTAGTAGGTAGAATTTTTGGCCATATGTGTCCTCTCTGTGTTTTTAGCAATCACTGTAGGGTGATGGAGTCATAGTATAGCTCTGAATTGACACACAAGAGGTTTGAATGCTGATTCTGGATCTGCCATTAGCTATAACTGTGTGACTGAGCAGAATTAAATAGTTCTCTAGCATGTAGGTCTATGGATACACTGCCTGAATCTCCTGGGGACATTGATTAAAATTCTTAGATTACCAGACCCCAGACAGACCTACTGAATTCATATTACAGGGGATAGGATTTAGAAATCTGTATTTTATGTGCTCCCCAGGGGATTTTTTTTGTGCAGTCAGGTTTGGAAGACTCCAGTATTTTTAAATCTTTCTGCCAAACAGTCATTAACTGTTACTTTGGACTTATACTGTCATTAGCTTCTGTTTTAGAGCAAACTTAAAATTGAGGGTAAAAGTAACTAGTATTTATTTTTCTTTTGTCTACTAAAGATGGTCTGTTTAGGTTTACTTACTGCAATAGTGAAGAATGACTATCTAAAATACCAGGTTTTAAAATACTTACAAATAAACTGATATTTTAACTAGCATTCACTTGAAAGTATAGTGAAAATGGTTTTTAGATACTTTTAAAAAATCCTAAGTGTTAAAAGTCACAGATATTAGCTAAAATCAAAGAGTTTCAATAGAGGGAAAATATTTAAGTGTGTTTTTATTTTAGATATGTTCCAGAACAAAAAGAACACAGATCTCAGTTTAAGAGGGGGTTCATGCAAGGGCATGTAAATAGACAAGAAAAAGAAGAAAAAGAAGCAATCTATAAAGAACGCTGGCCAGATTATGTAAGGGAACTTAGAAGAAGGTGAGTTGATTTTGTCTGAAGTCAAGAATATAGTGGTTAAATGACTGAAACAAAAAACCAGGGGTGGGAGGGTTGCCTTCTTGAATTTGTACCTACTTAAGGGAGAGCATTGTGAATCTCCTAAGTACTTTGTTGTGTTGTCTTGTAAGCACTGTTGCCCCAGTGATTCTCTCCTGTATGTGCATTATATTCCTTCATTTGCAGACTGAATTAATTTTTAAGCTTTTATAGCAAGTTAAATCATAGGAAACTTCATCAAGTATTTCATAACTCTCTTTAACTTTGATAGGTATTCTGCAAGTACTGTAGATGTTATAGAAATGATGGATGATGATAAAGTGGATCTGAATTTGATTGCTGCCCTTATCCGATACATTGTTTTGGAAGAAGAGGTTAATTTTTATTTTTTTCTTCAAGTAACATAATTTTAATTTTATTAACATATCAAGGCCATGAAAATAATTTTTCTAAATACTTCTGAAAAATAAACTGTGGAAGAAATTGCTTTTGACACTAGAAATAGATTCGTAATATCAAAAGACTTAGATATCTGACCTATTTGAGGACAAGACTAAACAAATAAAACATCTGAAATATAAATCTTATTTTAAAAAGTAAGCTTGTATTCTTTTCTTTTAATTATTAACTAAGATTATCCTGAGGTAGTCTAATTTTAGTGAAGACTTAAGTTGCGTACATTTATTGTTACTGTGTTTTGCTGATGTGATCCTTTGTAATGTTATTTCCCTTTGAATAGGATGGTGCAATACTGGTCTTTCTGCCAGGCTGGGACAATATCAGCACTCTACATGATTTGTTGATGTCACAAGTGATGTTTAAATCAGGTATTATATAGATAAGCTTACTGCAATTCTAGAGCGGTATTTGAGTCATTTATAACATGTTCACTTGGTTTTGTTTTTTTTTCCTTTCATTTGAAGAAGTGTTGCTTCTGAGGTTCCTCTTAAGAATTTGGTGACCTAAGCCCAGGTTGGGTTTTTCAAAAGTCAGCATCTTTCTGAAGCTTTGGGCCACAGATGAAAGTGATGCTCTTTATTAAATATTATGAAGAGAATATTTCACTGCTCTTCTTTCCTCAGTTTGCTTAATAAAATTGGCTCTTGAATTTAAAATGTTGACATTTGTGGTTTTTCATGTTTTTCACTCACTGTTGCCAAAAAAGTAAATTTGTGTTAGTCTGCTGTTCCCTGAGCTCTGACTGTACAATAGAATCACCCACAGAGCATCCATACCCCATCCTCACCCCAAATATAAGAAAGTGACCTGAACATCTGTAGGTTTTATACATTCTGTAGTTGAATCTGATTAACTGTGTTTTGAAAGACATAAACTCTTTGTCTTAGAGAAATGTGTGAGCGCTAAAAGAATAAAGGTATATTTTTATTTGTTATTGTAATGCCCTCAGAGCATTCTCTGTACTTAAACTTAGTCACCATCTAGCTGGCAAAATATTTTGATCAAATTACCATGACCTCCTTATAAAGAAATACTGTGTAATGAAAATTTTTAAACATACAGAAAAATGGAGACTCATAATGAATACCATATACCCATGGCTTCAGTGTAGCAATTATTTTTCTGATGTACTTTTTTCTTCTTTAAATTGTAGCTGTCACATTTTGTCTCTAAATATATATTAATCTCTTGAAAAAAGATAATTTTCTATATAAACATAATGCCATTATCATACCTAACCTAATAATCCAGTATATAATCAGATTTTTCCCAAAAGTGTCTTTCAAGCTTGTTCAACTATAGAAAATGTCAAACCAGATACATCTTTTGATATAGCTCTAGACTTTACTCCATTTTGCTCCTTTCTTTTCCACATGGTAATAGACTTACAGAAAAGACCAGGACAGTTATCCTGTAATAGGTCTGGTTTTCTGGATTTGTTGACTCCTTTATGGTGTCATTTTATTTTGTTTTCTCTTACTTGTATTTCCTGTAACCTGGAAGTTATAGCTGAAGGCTTGGTTCAATTTATGTTAAGTGTTTTTGACTTGAGTATTACAGCTGATCTATTTCATACTATCTTACATAACATACAGCGATAAGTAATTTAAAGCATTCTTTTTTAGCAACATAACTTGCTTGACATTTGCTTACTATTTTTTCTTTTATTTTTATGAGATGGACTCTTGCTCTGTTGTCCAGGCTGGAGTGCAGTGGCCCTGTCATAGCACACTGCCGCCTCCAACTCCTGGGTTCAAGCTGTACTCTTGCTTCAGCCTCCCAGAATGTTGGGATTACAGGTGTAAGCCACTGTGCTCAGCTCTTTTTGTTGTTTTTTAAGATTCATAAACTATTTTCAGAGAATCTGTAGGGAGCATATCTCTTTTGGATAACAACAGTTCTTTTTGGGAAAATAAACTGTCTTGAGTCATTTGGACAGTTAAGTCAGGTTGTATTTCTGGTAACCACAGTTAAACAGGAAATTAGCCCTTGGTTTCTTAACACTTTCTTTCTGTCACTGTACTCCACCAAGCTTTCTCTAATAATCATGAATGGGCATGAGGTATTTTACTTTGAAAAGTTTATTTTTTCTTAAGAAGTAGGATTGGGCAACCCCCTCGGGTTCCCTCCCCTCTGGGAACTTTTCTGTCCTCAATAAATCCTGCTTTCTTTAAAAAAAAAAGGATTATATAGCCGGGCTTGGTGGCTCAGCCTGTAATCCCGTGCTTTGGGAGGCTGAGGTGAGTAGATTGCCTGAGCCCGTGGGTTCGAGACCCGCCTGGGCAACTTGGCGAGACCTCATCTCTACAATAAATCAAAAAATTAGTCGGG
>CAUYQG010203272.1:0-33003 GCA_963574415.1 Tarsius wallacei | reverse complement strand
TGCCCGGCTAATTTTTTGATTTTATTGTAGAGATGAGGTCTCGCTTGCCCAGGCGGGTCTCGAACCCGCGGGCTCAGGCAATCCACTCACCTCAGCCTCCCAAAGGCACGGGATTACAGGCTGAGCCACCAAGCCCGGCTCTCCCAATTCATTTTTAAAAGCTAGTATTATCCTTCTACCAATCCAGACCAAGGCAGTAGCAAATAAGAAAACTGCAGATCAATATTTCTTATGAATATAGATGCAAAAATCTTTAACAAAATATTACAAATAGAATTAAGCTAACATATAAAGAATAGTATACCCCTGGGTGTGGCGCTCAGGCCTGTAATCCTAGAACTTTGGGAGGCTGAGGTGAGAGCATTGCCGAATCCACGGGTTTAAGAACAGCCTGGGCAACTTGACGAGACCTTATCTCTACAATAAATCAAAAAATTACCCAGGCATAGTAATGCGTTCCTGTAGCTCCGGCTACTTAGAAGGCTGAGGCATAAGGATCAGGTCAACACTGGGGTGGCTGTGAGCGTGCCACTGCACTACAGCCTGGGTGATGGAGTGAGATTCCAACTCAAAAAAAAAAAAAAAAAATCATATACCATGACTAAGTGGGGTTTAGTCTAAGAATGCAAGGCTGGATGAATATTTGAAAATCACTCAATGTAACCCACCATGCTAACAGTCCAATAACCTAGAAACAGACCCACACAAATATGTTTAATTATTTTTTGACAATAGTGCAAAGGTGATTCGATGGCACAAAAGTGATTCAATAAATAACACTAGAAAATTGAACACTTATCAACCTTATATAATAATGAACTTAAAATGGATCCTAGAGTTCAATATAAAACCTAAAACTATATACCTTTTAGTAAAAAAAAAAAAAAAAAAAAGAAATAAAGAATAGGAGAATATCTTTGAATCTAGCACCAGGTAAACAACTCTTAAGTTTGACACCAAAAACACAATCCATAAAAGGAAAAATTAATAAATTGAACTTCATGAAAATTAAAAACTTTTGCTCAAGATGAAAAGACAAGCTATAGACTGCAAGAAAATGTTAGCAAACCACATATACAGCAAATGACTAGGATGAAGCATATGCAATTATAAAGAACTCTGAACACTCAATAGTAAAAACACAAACAATCCAATGAGAAAATGGATAAAAGGCATAAGAGGCATTTCACCAAAGAGGAACTACAGGTGGCAAATAAGCACATGAAAATGTGTTCAACATTATTAGCTAGTAGAGAAATACAAATTAAATCACAAGATAGCTTTATACACTTATCAGAATGACTAAAATTTAAAAATGTGATAAAATAATAAAATAATATTAAAAAGTGACAATACCAAATACTGACAAGTATGTGAAGAAACTGATTCACTCATACATTGCTGATAAGAATGTAACCCAAACTAGTACAGTCACTCTAGAAAAACAGAGTATGGTTGCTTAAAAAAATAAATGTACAACTGGAAAAACTTGGATGTCCTTCAACAGGTGACTGGTTAAACAAACTGTGGTATGGCCATACCATGAAATATTACTCAGCAATAAAAAGAACAAAGTTTTGACACAAGCAATACCCTGGATGGATCTGCAGACAAGTCGAATTCAAAGCATAGGATTATATACTGTAAGATTCCATTTATAAAACATATTAAAATGACAAAATTATAGAAATAAGGACAGATTATGGCTGTGCATGGTGACTCGTGCCTGTAATTCTAGCACTTTGGAAGGCAGAGGTGAGAGGGTTGTCTGAGCCCAGGGGTTTGAGACCAGCCGGGGCAACTTGGCAAGACCTCATCTCTACAATAAATAAAAAAATTAGCCAGGTGTGGTGGCACATGCCTATAGTTCCAGCTACTTGGAATGCTGAGGTGAAAGGATCACCTGAGCCTAGCAGCTCAAGGTTGTGGTGGCAGCTGTCAGCATGCCACTGCACTCCAGCCTGGGTGACAGCATGAAAGCTACACACACACACACACGAACAGATTTGTAGTAGTAGGAATGAGTAGGGGCAAGAGAGAAGCTGGTGTGGCTATGAAAAGGCTACATGGAGGATCTTTGTGGTGATGAAAATATTCTGTGCTATTATTGTGTCAATGCTAATATCCTGGCTGCAATATTTAGCATATTATTGTTTTGCAAGATGTTCCCATTGAGGGAGCAGGGTAAAGGTTATGTGAGATCTCTGTATTATTTGTTACAACTATATGTGAATGTATAATTATTTCAAAATAAAAAGTTTATTTACCGATAAAAAAAGTCAGGTGCTATGTAGATCATCCAAGCAGACACTGAATCGCCAGACTGATGGCAGGACTTGGGGTGGAGCCAGCAGCACTGCCTGGAATTCGTTTATTGTATACCTGCCACCACCTGCAAGATATCACTACTTTCCAAAGTAGGTGGGCCACTGAGCCCACAGCTGGAGTTCTCATAAAGACTTGCAGTCACCTTGACACACTGCCCCAAGGAGATATGCTCCTGATCTCAAAGTTATTTGTATTTCATATTATCTGAACGTCTCTAAGGCCCCAGTGACCTAAGTTTGGGACAAAAGAGCATTATGGCTAGAGATTTCAAGAATGAAGACAAATGATCAGAGTCACACACTCCAAGGCTGGTACCAGTACATCACCCACAGAAGGCCAGACTGGACTACCTACATCTTTGTGGTCATCTGTGTGTAGAGCAGCCCAGTTTTCCCATGTTCCAGAAGAGTGTCACCAACAGTCCAGAGGGTCCTTCTCTCTTCTTCCATGAAACCTGGAATGCCTTCCATATGAGTGAGTGTTCATTCACCTGTAGAGACTGAGTCAGTCCACACTGATAGGGTGCTAAAATTTGAATTGACAATGCTTAAACTGCAGGGCAACTTAACTGCAAGGGACTGAGATATCATTATCTGAAAAGCCTAGGCTGTCTTGACTGCCAAGTAGGGTGGGATAGGTGGCTTATGAAGTCATTTACAAGGAAATAAATAAGCTACCTTTACTTTGCATATCTTAGTGAAGAGTGAGCACCTTTGCTGCCCTATGCCACTTCTAACTCCGTCTCTATAATCATTGTCTTGTTTTCCCATTACCTTCATCATCACATTCTGATCATCAGGAAAGAAAGAACTCCTCTGACATAGTTCTACCACCATCTCAATTACATGTACTTGAACAGGTTTGAGCCTCAATTTTCTTATTTGCAAAATGAAAGACAGGGATTTGGAAAATCTCTAACGTTATCTTCTAGGTCTTATAATTTATGGCCCTATGGAATGTTCTTGTCTTCTAGTGCTCCTTTGCCAAATCATCATTGTAGCAAGTTAAAAATTAAAGTATATAAACCAGAATTCATCTTAGAGGGAGCAAAAAATGTCTTCATTTAATATGGTATTAATGACACCAATGAGTCATTTGGTTGGGAAAAGTAAGCCCTGATCCTCAGTCTAAAGGAAGAATGCAGAATAAAAAATATGATGAGTTTCTGTGTTTAAGCAAATGAAGGGAATTGGCTTTCTTCTTCTCTCTCTCTCTCTCTCTCTCTCTCTCTCTCTCTCTCTCTCTCTCTGTGTGTGTGTGTGTGTGTGTGTGTGTGTGTGTTGCTCCCCCTGCACATCCCAAGAAGAGAAGAGGGAGAGAAGTAGCATTAGAAAGGGCATCAAGGCGGGCACCCGAAGGATTTTTAAAAGCAGTAATAGCTAATGTTCAATTTTGTGATATGCACATTGCTATCTCCCCAACACCTGCAGCTACAACTGCATCTCAGAAAGTCTCTGTGCAAGTGGCTTTTGTTGGAATCTAAGAAAAGAGGCAGTTAAGGGAATGCATGAATGGAGAAAGATGTGAGGTGGAGCCTAGCAAGGAAGGCACTGGATTTCCAAGAGACCTTGGAGTCAGGATTCAGGCCAGCCTTACTAAGGTCTTCATGGCAGGAGAGCCCAGTTGACATCAGCTTACATATCCCTTTCCCCTTGACCGTCTTCTCTATGAAACCTTTACTGAGCCTTTTCAAATGGTGATCCACTCACTGCACCACATTTTTGTCAACTCTAGTAAGACACTTATCCTACTCTGCCCTGATTCCTGATTTATAGTCGTGTGTGTGTGTGTGTGTGTGTGTGTATGTATGTGTGTGTGTGTGTCTGTGTGTGTATTGGATTGCACACTCTTTAGGAACTCTGGCCTTACAGTGACAAAGATAGTAAGTACTCAATGGTAATTTATTGAATGGAATTTGCTTTTCAGCCTTCCTCTCTTCTGCTGGAGGCTTTTAGCTGGAATGAGTCACACTGTTGACACATAGCAAATAATAACAGTGACAATGAATGTGAACACCAGGGGCATTTCTCATTTTCAGAAAAATTTCTGGAGTGCTTCTGGAATGCTTGCAGGTAGAAAATCATATGTATGTGATTGGGGTGGGACGGGGAGTGAGGCTTGATCACTAGTTCTTTTACTGCATTTTCAATGGACATAGATTCACATGGAATAGACTTTCATCCCTCATATAAAATTGTACATCTGTTCCTGAGAAAACTATATGAATAAACTTTAACATCATGATTTCCATTGTTTTGTGATAAAAGGCATAATGTGAACATTTTAAAGATGTGAAGTTCCATGTGAGGAATGTGTTGTTAATTTCATGTTAATGCAGGGTGCCAGCAGAATTCAGCACAGAGTCTAAATAAGAAAGTCACTCTCCTGCAGCTCTGATATCGGGTGACCAGGCTTTGGCTTATTTTTACTCTTTCTTAGATTAAGAATATCCTTTCCACCATGATGCAGTATAGATCAGTGCAACACATAGACTAGTTCTTCCTGCTAACAATTATGAAACAACTAAGAGATAATTCTGCTAAGCCATTGCTCTGTTACCAGCAAATATAAAGTTCCCACTGAGCATTAATTGATATTTGTACTCCATTGCCTGCTTCTCTTTGTGAATGAGACTTTACAACGTTGACATGTTTTTCTAATTTGTATGCACTGGGTATAACTTCCTACCTTACGTTATGCATATTCCTAGGAGCTAGATATTATGAGATATTATTTTTTAAAATCTCAGTGAAAATTTGATAACACTATATTATCTGCCTACTAATAGGCTTCCTTGTATGGAAGACCATAAAGCAAGATCTAATCAAAACGTTTTCCCCAAACATGCTTCAGATGTGTTCTATTTCTTGAGAAGGCTTCATGAAACCTGTACCCCAGACATAAAATTAGAAACATCTTCTTTTTGACCATGGTGTTTTATCTGAATTGAAGCCTTCCCCTAGAGTTGGTGTGATGTTACTTTCTGAGTCTTGCTCTAACCCAATCACTACGATCTCTGATGATGATTTTTTTCTTCTGTGTTAGGTTCAACAGTATTTCCTTTTATCACCACTTAGTTCATTGTGGTTCTTTAAGTAGGTGATGTGCAGGAAAGAGAGGAAGACAAGGAATGGGGAGGTAGAGTCACAGAGCAGACCACATTACCTGGACACCGGAAGGGGCTCCAAAAGGCCATTTGCGAACCCCCAGCTCTGTTGTCTTTCCTCAAATTTTTGAAAAACTTCAGAGCAGAAGGAAAGCAGAAACTGGACAATTTTCAGCAGCAGATGGGTGGTCTGTTTGGCAAGGAGAGAATGGGTGCACAATGTGACATGCTCAAGCATCCCATGGCTTGTCCAGGGGCCCCCAATTTTTCCCTTCCTTGCCCTCCTTCCCTTCCTCTTTGTATTCACTATTCTTGTGGCTAATCCAATAGCTGTTCTAAATAAAAACATGTAGAAAACTTCACAGGGGAAAGGAGGAGAAAGATGTGGCATTACCATGAATGCATGAACCAGTTTTCTCTTTCTTGTTTGCCTTTATTATTTCTTTCAGGCTGCCTCGCTCTTTTCACATACCACACAGCATCATGTGCATCCAGGTATATCATAAGTTAATGAATATTAGACAACAGTGACAACTTCATAAAGCCTGCAACATTTTACTTAGCCTGTAAAATTTAAACAGAAGCCACTTGCAACTCTTTTGGGGAAAAATATGGAGGCTCCAATGCAACCACACTAGCCTTCTCCGTCCCATCTTGCTAAACTGCCTACAGAGTCCTCTCTCCGTCATTCTGACAGCTCTCCAGGTTAGGGCACTAACAGACACATT
This sequence comes from Tarsius wallacei, assembly GCA_963574415.1. Taxonomy (NCBI): domain Eukaryota; kingdom Metazoa; phylum Chordata; class Mammalia; order Primates; family Tarsiidae; genus Tarsius; species Tarsius wallacei. Next base: position 26,841 of record CAUYQG010203272.1, on the reverse strand, counting down.
GCCTCTTGCCTTCCAGAAGGCTTGTCTCGCTTTAAATAAGCTACCTGGTTTGTTAGCACTTGGCTCTACTCTTGCATCCCTAAGGGTTGTTCTCAGCCCAGGGCTTGGTCCTCCCACCACCAGTTGTCACACCAGAGGATTGGGTCTATTTACAGCTGGTGGCCCTCAAGTCTTGGGCACAACCACCTTCACTGAGGTTTTTAAATTAAAACCTGCTGCCAGGGTGAAGCATGTGTGAGTAATTTTGCCAATACAAAACTGTTGGCTCTATAGTAGCCTCTATTTTTACATCTGTGAGCCAGAAAGCCACAAGGAGCTGGATTGACAAAAGGGACGATGGTTTGCCAAGGATGATGTAAGGATCCAGACTGGCCCATATCGTGATTGCAGTCGGTCAGTGTTGTGTGTTGAACTCTTTCTTCTCATTCTCCCATACAACTTGTCTACCAAGCAAGTGGGAGAAGGTCAGTACTGAGCAACAACACTGAGCCTATATTGTATGGAAGAAATTCCATACACCCTACAGTGGGCAAAAGCCGTGCTCATCTTTCCCTATTTGAAAACCCTGATCGCACATTTTTGCCAGTATTTACCAATGTGCTACCACTGTGAATTTGTGTGAAGAATCATGTATAGCATTTCAGGGTGATAATCCCCCAAATATGGAACATTTTGCTAAGTCTTTTTTTCAGAAAAGTTTCTGTAGACCTCAGTGAATTGTACTCCACACACCATGGTCTGAAGAAGACCAGAATACTGGGAGAAACTGAAAGTGGTGGGTTTTGAAGAGATCCTTGGCAATTGAGAGGACTCCAGGGTAGATAAATCATTAAAAAAGAAGTCTCTATAGCTTCAAAAAATCCAAACAAACATGAAGAGAAGCACTCTGAATAGCAGGTCAAATGTTATATGTAAACATTTTAAACTGAGTTTTTAGATAAGTATGGAATGTTCCATTTTGGATACAAATATAAGATTTAAAGTATAATTTCTCTCTTCCTTCATATTTGATAATGGTTCAAGCTGATTCAACAGAGGCTATAAATCATTATCATGCTGTACATATCCTGAAGGATAAGTTGATAAATCAGTTCCTATTCTCTTCACCTTAGGAATCGTCTCATCAGATGGTAAATAACTGGGAATTTACCTATTCAGAGTCACTGCTTTGCAAGTAAGTCATTTTAAAACTGATTACAAGTTCAGATAATTTTCTTAGATTCAGAGCAGGCTTCCTTTTTAGCAGGCGGTTCCCGAAGGCAGGAACAATAAAGGATTACCTAGAGTCATCACTTAAAGTGGTTGAGGTAACATAACCCCCAACACTTCTGCCCCCTTTCCCTCTTGTTCTTCCCTGCCCCCCGCCCACAGACACGCATGTTGGGTTTAAAAGCCAGATACTCGGAGAAAAATGAAGTGAGTGGAAGCGACGCTAAGCCAAGACTCCACGTGGGAGCCAAGGTACAGGGCTCAGGAAGCCGCTGATCTGTCACTGGGCTCCGAGCCTCCTGCTCCTCCCCGCTTTGCCCCGGAAAGAGGCTTTTGGGCTGCAGCTGAGAACTCAGCCCGAAACCTCGCGTTCAGGTTCATTTCATTACTACTTCAGCTGTTTGCAGCAGGGAGACAGGGCAGAGTCCTGCTCTGATTGGCTGACTTTCTCTGACTTAGCAGCGGCCCAGCAAATCAATAGCCTGCACTCCGAGAGCATAAAGATGAATTGTAAAAGCCAAGGCCCCCCGGGGGTGGGGGGGGAGCAATACCACCAAAACAAAACCATACACACAGCTTCTGGAGGGACCCCGGAGGGCCCGCTCTCTTCTGCCGGAAGCCCTCTGGGCAGGCCTGTTTGTGCCCCAATTCCTTGGCACTCAGCCGAGTTCATACCATTTTCAAAGTAGGTCATTCGAAGTCATCTCGGCAGAGGAGGGATAAGCTGTCAGCCACAGTCAACAGAGCCTGCGAGGAGGCCCAGCCTTGCGGGGGGTGCGGGGGGGGTGCGGGGGAACATAATGCTGGGGCTGCCAGGGAGGGGGGCAGCTACTGCGAGGAGCTCGCTCGCCTCTCCCCGCCCCCAACAGCGACAGACAGGCTTCAGCACATCCACTCCCTTTGCCGTTTACAATTGGCCAGGGACTAGCCGTTTGAGACAAACCTCCAGCAGGACTTAAATGATAACCTGAATGAAAATTCACTCTAAGGAGGATGATGTCATCTTTATTCAGCTCTTTGTTCTACGTGTTCAGAAAATTCATTGTTATTTATGAGGCATGTGAGGTTTTTCTAAGACGGTGTGCTTGTACCACCCCTCCACCTCGGAGAAGAATCCAAGTAAAAATATGGAGATGCATGCAAATTTTTCCTAACAAACGGTAGTGAGGACAAATGCACGTATCATTAGAAATATATACCTCATAACATGTTCTTCAATGCATACAACTCACCCGTTATTATTCACTCACACACTGGTAAAAAGGTAAACTCCACTTTCTTGATCAATAACATGCATAGACACATGGCAAACAAATGCTTGCAAAGTATATATTATCTTTCAACGTGACCTACCTTCGGGTATCATTTAGAAGTTACCTTTGCTGTGCTGTTTCCATTATCCTGTACTACCTCTCTTTCCTCTTCTGGCAAAACCTACTCACTTTTCAAGATTCCTCTTAAATTCTTGCTTCTTCCAGAGGAAACCTTCTCTGGCTCCTGATTTTCAGGGCTTATTCCTCTCGAGCCAGAACCCCCGCAGCAATAAATGCAGCCGATACCACACACCTAGGAATAGCTTTTGTGTGATGTGGTTGCTCTCTAATTGTTTATTACACCATAACTCCTGGAAAGCGAGGGCAGTGCCTCATACTTCAACTGTACATCCCATGTACTTAGCACAACCAATGGCTTTGAGGGCAACAGGAGAAACAAAGGGGAAAAGGAAGAAAACTTCACATTTATCGAATGCCTGGTAAGTACTAGCTACTGCACCAAGGTTTTTATCGATTTTCTTTTTTCATTTAAAGCTCGTAACAACCCTAGAGCGAAAGATCTGCTTTCCAACATTTTAAAGATAAGGAAACAGAGGCTTAGAACAGTTACATAACTTACCCCAAACCAAAGAGCCAATAAGCAGAGGCACCAAGATTCAAACAGAGCTGTCTGACTCTCTGCTCTTTCTACCAACCCGAGTCTCAACCTCGGCTGATTCGCTTTATAAATAGTCAGCTTCAGCCCCACCCCCGAAAATTTTGATTCAGATGTCTAAGCCCAGGAGAGCAGGAAGTGTGTATTACATTAACTGCTGTGTGGCCAGCAATGCCTTGCAAAGAGCAGCAGTCAGTAAACATTTGTTGAACGAATAAGTGAATTCAATCTACTTAGAGCAGTAGTTCCCAGGCTTGGCTGTAGATTAGAATCACCTGGACAGCTGACTAAGCAATACCTCTCTCTAGGTCCAGCCCCCAGAGATTCTGATGCAATTGGTCTGGGGTGGGGCTGCCTGAAAGGCATCCTAGTTTTCAAAAGCTCCCCCCGGGGATTCACATGTGAAGGCCAGACTGAAAACCATTGGTCTGGAGTGAGGTCATGGCATCTGCAGGTTTTTAAAAGCTCCACAGGTAATTTTGATCTGCAGCCAGGGCTGAGAACTACCGCCTACATGTCATGCTGCCTCTCTGGATTTTATAAATGGGAAAGCATCTCTTTCTAAAAATAATTGTGTCAACAAGTATGGGAGTGCTCACCCATGCACAGCAATGTACCCATGTGGGGGATACATTATAGAAGAAACAATGGTGCCTCCTGACACCTGATTTCTAATCTGTAACTGGTTCAGTGCTAACTTGTTCTTTGATTTTTGTCTGTCATGGCCTAGTTGGAGAATGATTTATGAAACTGGCAGATCAGGAGTCTCATTCTGCAGCTAGGAGAAAGAGAATGAATATCTTGTCTACTGAGCTAAGGGAAATCTTTTAAACTTCATGAGCTTCAAAAATAAATTTGTGTGAATGTTCATGAAACCGCCTATATAAAATTAATATCAGGCCATGGGGTAAAAGCTGTAGAAGAGACCTGAGCCCTGAAGAGCTGCAGGTATGGTTAGAAATTAACACTCTGTTGTTTCCAAGTTTGCTTTCACCCTTAGGGCAATTAATTACCTTCACGTCCTGACCAGCTAAGGTTAGAAATTAACAAATCTGTTGTTTCTAAGTTTGCTTTCACTCTTAGGGCAGTTGATTACCTTCCTGTCCTGACCCCTGGGCAAGGCTAATCAACATATTCTCCCTTAATGGGCCTAAAAAAAAAATGGGCCTAAGACCTCTATCATGGCTCTCTGCCCAGGGGTTAGTAACTGATGTTCATGGGACTTGCTTTACACTTAGCATTCAGTGTAAAACCTAAGAATGGCTTTTGGGATATTGTTCGGACTTTGTGTTCCGACAGAACAAAGTCCCACCTGGTCCCAGAACACTTATCAGGAAACTCACTCCACCGGTCCTGTGACGACCGCTGCCAGGAATTGGCCCTGTGACAGAAAGAAAGTCTCCGTACCTTCCCATGACATCACCAGCAAATCAGCAGCTTTCTGAAGGCTGGGAAAGATGGGCGAGAGGAGAGAATAAAAGACCCTCTCTGTCTGTGACCCCCACATGTGTCAAAACACGTCTTAAGGTCTGGAAATCAAGGAAAACGACATACCACAGGTTTATGTGTTGTTAGCTTTAAGCACCTCCTAAAGTGCGTTATCCAGAATGTATCAAAAACAACTTAACATGAGGGTTCTTGTTACCTTGTGTAATAAGCTCAACCAAAAGCTGATGCATTAAACATTACTATAAAAGTCATTTGGCCATTACATAATTGTTATGAGTGCATAAACAGCAGCCACTGTTAAGAATCAAGGGATGGGTAACATTTTAAAGGGCATATTATTTTAAAGTTGAAGCAAATACTTTTTATGTGCACCATGAAGTTAGTATGCAATAAAATAATAGTGCCATTTACTGGGCACTTAACTCTGTGCCAGGCAGTCTTTGACGTGCTTTATAGATAGTCTCACTTAATCATCACAACAGAGATGAAATAGGTGCCATTATTATTAAACTCTTCTTCTACAGATAAGAAAACTGAGGCACAGAGAGGCTAAGTAACTTGCCCAAGGACACACAGCTAGCGAGTAGTAAACTAAGATTTAAATTCAGGCAGTCTAATTTCATAGCTGGTGGCTTAACCATAAGTATACATAAGAAATAACATTTTCTTTATGCCAGTGTTAGTTGTTTTAAGCAATTGCATCTTTTTTATTTTATGAGACCTTGATATATGGTAATCAGAGGAAACAGATTTCCTGAAGGAAAGCAACCATTGCTTTGCCTAAAATTTAATTCCATACACCCCCCCTTAGTTTCTGCTACCAAACACAATTTCTAAAATACCTTTCTCACAGAATTGAAATTCAGAACAACAAATATGAAAGGCACCAATTATGTGTAAGGTATCATGCAGGACTAGAAAATAAGCAAAACACAGTCCTTACTTTAAGAATCTTTTGTGAAAATGCAGACAGATCCCCATTTAAATTCCTTCTGTGACTCTTCTATCTTCGTATGAGTTCCAGATCCTCAACTCTGATGGTAAGACCAGGCATGATTTGGAACCATTTTCCAGCTTCAGGTCTCACCTCTCTCTCTTGTGGGGGTTGTACTTCATCCATGCTGGTCTCCTCTTGAAGCCTTAAGTGCTCTCTGTCCTTTCCAAGGTCAGAGTTTCCACATGTGCTGTTCCTACCGCCTCACACAAGTCCCTCCCTGCCTATTCTCGTTGCAGCTGGAAACTCCTCTGCCTGCAAACATCACCTTCTCAAGAAATCCTTCCCTGATGGACAGGAGCTGGGTCCTGCCGCTCTCTAGAACTTCTCATGGCCTCTTCTACTTTTCATTCATGGAACTTAACCATTGGATGTGATATTTGTTTGTAGTCATTTGTTGAGTGTCTCTGTCTCCTACTTGCTCACAAAGTCTCACGAGGAGGGAGGAGAGCGTCTGTATTACTCTATTTCCTGCATCTAGCACCCAGCATTCTACCACATGGTGGAATCCAAATCTTTGCTTTAAGATATATTCTTCCTCACTCATAAGCGGACCCTGATCAATTACCTTAATACTATAAGAAAGGGTTTGGCAGTAGCGCGATACCCCCTGGGTGGGGGTGGGGGCACAACATCAATAAGGCAAAGTGGGACCCAAGGGAGGTCCAGACGTTACCTGTACAATGTGTACTTGTATACCTAATCCTGAATGGTACCCCACATCTTTAAAGTAAAATATATATATTTTTAAAAAGATATATTCCTCCATTTAAATGTCATCTGTTCCATTGGTCCCAGGAGTGGTGATGACTCTGCTGTAACCGGGCCCAGAATTCTGCACTATCCTTTGTTCTTCTCCCACGTCTTCTCAAATTATCCTAATTTTCATGTATTGTATGTTTTCTGCTGGACCTTGACTGGTACAGGTAAGAATTAGGTGGGCAAAAATGAAAAAATATTAGTGGTTCAGACAAAGGTTTAGAGACAAGTAAATACTCTTAAAAACCACTTTAATATTTGTCATTTAAATGTCTAAACACACAGGGCTAGGCATTTGCCTGAAAATTAAATGCATATCTGAAGAGTGAACTGATCCCAAGTTAGATTATATAGTATTAGGGAATGTAAAGCACATTCAGTTCTTGTGAGGCAGGCTCCAAGTTAAGTCGGGAAAAGTATCTTGACGCCCAAGACCTAGAGAGGCCAGATGGGGATGAGGGGGCCGTGCCCATTTACCTGAACTCCCACCACTCACCAAGCCGAAACGCTGAGGAAGAAGAGGGAAGAAAGGGAAAACCGTCTCCTGTATTCTAGCAGCGTGTTCTGTCTCGCTACAGACAGAAACCCATCCTCTTGTCCCCTGCAAGGACCGCATTCATAGGTGTAGATTTGGGGATGTTTAGCCTGCATGGTGTTTTCTGAGATTCCTGAGTCTATGGTTTTGTGACTGTTATTAATTTTGGAAAAAAATATCAGTTATTATTACTTCAGATATTTGTTTTATTCTTTTCTCATTTTCTTCTCCTTATGGCATTTTCATTACATGTTATCTCTTTTGTCATTGTTCCATAGTTCTTGGGTATTCTCTTCTGCCTGTATCATTTTTTTCTCTCTTTGCATTTCAGCTTTGGAAGTTTCTATTGCCCTAACTTCAAGCTGAATGATTCTTTCCTCAGTCACGTTCATTCATGTATTAAACTGTATTTTATTATAGAGGTGTGGAGTACAAGTGAGGATAAGCTACTTAAGTAGGCTGCATGCAGGTGAAGTTTGGGCTTCTAACTGGCCGTCACTCCCTCTGGCAGTGGGCCAGGTGACCTTTGTGTTCTCACGTGCCCCCTGCCCTCCTCCCTCTCTCCCTCCCCCAGTCGTGCCTAGTGATTGCCAATCTTTCCCTTGCGCTGATGTGACTATTGTTCAGGTCCCACTTAAGAGTGAGAGCCCTGGCCGGGCTCCATGGCTCAGCCTGTCATCCCAGCACTTTGGGAGGCCCAGGTGAGTGGATTGCCTGAGCCTGAGGGTTCCAGACCCGCCTGGGCAACTTGGAGAGACCGCATCTCTACAATAAATCAAAAAATTAGCTGGGTGTGGTAGCGCACACCTGTAGTTCCAGCTACTTGGAAGGCTGAGCAGAAGGATCGCCGGAGCCCAGCAGGTCAGTGAGAACCCATGTCCATTTATTGATAAGTTCATCAAAGGCATTCTTCATTTCTGTTACAATGTTTCTGATTTCTAGCGTTTCCTTTTGATCCTTTTATACAGTTGCTAGCTCTCTGCTTACATTACCAATATGTTTTTTCATATCGTCTACTTTTTCCATTAGAGCTCTTAGCATATTAATCAGGATTACTTTTAAATTACTGGTCTGATAATTCTCAAGTTTCTATCATCCTTCGCTGTCTCTTCAGACCATGTTTTTGTTGTTGTTTGGTTTTCTTTTTGTCTTTTACCATGATTAGTCATTTTTTTGTTGAAAGCTGAACATGATAAAAGAAACTAAGGTAGATAAACCTTTAGTTGAGGCTTCGTGTTTATCTGGCTAAGAGTTAGGCTGTGTTTACTGTTTCCTGTAGTTGTGATGTCAGAGGCTAAGATTTCTTCTGGTGTTCTTGTTGTAGTCTGTTTGCTTGGAGACTCCTTAAATAGGGTCTGAGGCTTTATTTTCAATATGTTCACCTTTTTTTCTTGTTGGGACAAGAGTGATGATGTTCCAATTATTTATAGGGCAGGCTGGAAACTGGAAGTTCAAAGACAACTTTTAAAATTTATTTTAGAAAATCTGAAAAATACAGAGAATTATTTAGTGAAAAAAAAAAAACCGACTAGAAATTTTACTATACAGAGATAGTGAGTGCATATTCTTTCTATGCCTATAATGTATATGGTTATATAATGTATGCAAAATCATTTTAATAGAATTATGCTATGTTGTAAGTAGTTTTATAATCTTATTTACCCACAAAACAATATTGCATGTTTCCCCATGTCAGCAAAAGTTCTTATACTTAATTGCTTATTAATTGCAAATATTGCAAAATATTTGGTCAGATGTGCATATCATTATTTGTTTTGCTTATTTAATTGGGAGTAACATAGCAGAGACTTTAAGGTCATAAACTCTGGAATTCAATTGCCTGACTCAAACCCTAGTTCTTTTATTTAATAGCTATGTGAATTTGGACAAGTCATTTAAACCCTGTGTGCCTCAGTCTTCTCACCTGTTAAGTAGAAACATTAAAAGCACCTATAGCTTCATTGTTTTGAGGATTGAGCAGAATAATACAAATGAAGAAGACACATAAAACAAGCAGTTATTCAAGCATTTATAGTATTTTATTGGCGAAGTTAATTTTAAAATAATGCTATTCTACACCTTGTTTGGGTATGAATTGCAAAATATTTCAATGCTACAATGTACTTGCTCTGTAGTAATTTTCAGGGTGTGGGAGTGGGGGCAAGAAAACAGTATTACTGTACAAAGCTGGCTTGCCAGCTTTGGTTGCTTCTCTTCATTTTATAATTCAAGGATAGTAGCAATGCTATACACCCTGTCTTCTTGTGGAAAATCTCAGTCCTGAAGTAAAGCACATCAGAGGCTTGAAGGTTCATGCCTTTTACCTGGAAACACAAATGGAGAAACACAGTAGAGAAAGGCTGGTGTTTTTATAGTTGGAATGCTAAACTACAGATCAAACTCAAACTCTGTTGTGTTATTCTAAGGTTAATAATGTCATATGCAAATAAACAAAAACACACAAAAAAATGAAACTAGAAAAACAAACTAGAACATAAAGATACACACAAAACAAATAAAACAAAACCACTTTTCTCTCCATAGCTCATGGTTTTTTAGGGTCATTTTTATTTTCTTGTGTCATTAATTTATCACTGCCATATAAAGTCTGTAATTACTAAAAATCTTTTCATTTGTGGGTTTTATTTATTGGACTTTTGTGAGTATTCCATGGGGCCAGGTCAAAGTTCACTCATGCTTCCTAAGTGCAGCTTTACGGTATAGTGCAGGTTATCAGTGTCTATAAGCATAATGAAGAACACTGTCCATTGGGTCCCACCAGTTCTAACCAAAAACCTCTGAGTTTTTTCATGTCTCTCTCCCTGTCACTTCCCACATATAAGAGGTTGCCAAATTTCCATGGGTTCTTCTTCTAGAATGCCTTTCATCCTACCTGAAACTATCCTGCATAGGCCTTGATCACGTACCCCTGACCTATTGTAATAGTCTCCAGGCTGTTCTTCTGGCCTCCAGGTTTTCCCTGTTCATACCTGCTCCCCACAACATTTTGGCCTCCCTCAAATACTAGCCTGATCATGTCACTCTCTTGGTTAAAGATGAAGCCCAAATGGCTTTGAGTATTAGTCAAGGCACACTCACATTTCTATTCACGTTTTTCAGCCACATCCTGTGGCAATTCTTTCTCTTTCCTCCTTCCCATCCCTGCTTCTGAGACCACTCTGCCTCATTCTCCAGCCCCACTGTCTGTCTGTCTGTCTCTCTCTCTCTTTCTTTCTACTTCATCCTGCAAGGCCTTGTTCAGATGTCACTTTTTTTCTGGAAGCCTTCTTTCACTTTTCCTTTCTAGGCAGAATTACTTGCTCCATCCTTTGTACTTTCTTAGTGGGTTTCACACAGGATAACCTACTAAGTACCATGTTATAGAGCCATAGTGCTTGTGCCTATATCCCCTGCTGAGTCTGCTGAGCTCTGAAGGCAGAGACTGATAAAACTCCCTTTGAACCTCAAATCCAGGTAAATAGCATGTACTCAATAGGCACTTTCTGAACATTTGGCATTCATTCAAGCCCAGTTTGAGATGCTGTATATTCTTGAAGGTAATCACAGAACTAATATTGGAATTTAATGCTTGCTGTTCTTATTGTTGTTCTTGTCATATTATACTTCTGGGAGTTTTAGTGATTGAAAATCATGCTTCATTGGGGCAGGGCCATAGAGCAAGGTATTCTCTCTTGCCTGCAAATGTCAATTCTTTTGCTGAGGGCTATAGATAAACACATTAAAGAAAATAAATACTGAGCTGGAAGGGCCCCTGGAGGCAGGTTGGCTCAATGCTTTCATTTTATAGATGAGGAAACTAAGACCTAGAGAGGTTAATAGTTTTGGCCAAAGTGAATAGAGGAGACAAATAGAATAGAGATCACATTCCAATTAAGAGCACTTTTTATTAAATCAGAGCTTTAAAAAACAAAAGCTGTGATTAAGACTTTTGCTAATTTAAATTAGTCTTTTCCCCAGTTAAGCTGAATTACGGTGCTCCAGCTACAGTTAATTTTATTGTTGTCAACTTTTGCAACTTTTATTAGAATAACTGACCCACAGATGTTAAAGTGAAAATTAATCTTAATATCTTTTCTCACCACTTACCATCAGAGGATTGTGGTAATACATGCAGTTAAGGTAAGGTGCCCCCGGAACTTGGAAATATCAGCTTGATAATGTAAGAATCCATACAAAATTGATTAGGCCAACTATAGGAGTCACCTGAGAAAGAAGATCTGGAAAGCCATCAAGATCATTTGAAGTCACTCGACTATAATTTCATGTACGGGTGACTGGAACGTGGTTTTACTAAGCTGCTTGACTGTATTATATGTACTATAATAGATGGCTTGTTTACAGTCTTTAAAAGAGGACACTGGAGGGTCAGGATTTGTGTTTATCTGGTGTTATCCAAGGGAGACACTAGATCTGGGACTCAGAAGCATCATGATCACTAGAGAAGTGACCTCTATGATAAAGCAAGGGCAGTTCATCACAGGGCTTTCTCCATGGCCTGGATAAAACATCTCTAAAGGCTATCTAGCCATCCCTTTTTGTTCAGATGCTGTGCTCCCCCAAACAATCTTTTGGTTCCAAACTGGCTTTCCTGATATTGGGAAAAGGGTGACCTGGGTGATAAGTTTTCCATTTTCCACCACAAGAAAGAACTAGTTTCTATTACAAATTTTTAGCTCAATGTTACAGTTTATGTATCAGTCTCTTATGAAGTTGTTTAATGTGAACCGGACCACCTAAATCTGAGTGTACTGACAGAAAGCAAATGTCTACATCCACAGAGTTGAAGAAGACAAGACTTTGGAATGTCCCAATTACTATAGTATACTGCCACTGACTGGGTAATGTCTCTTTTCTCTAACTTTAAACCCAAATTAGTGCTATGTTTTAAGAGGAATCATTAAAAATGATAATAAAGGGGACTTGTTTCCAACACTAACTTGTATTTTAGTTAGAAATGTATATATTCTGCTGCTGTCTCTTCCTTCCTGGGACTCAAAGTTGAGGCGACTTCTCAGTGTACCATGAACGGGTTGCAGGAATCCAAGAAAATTGATCTCCTGGGCCATTGCGAATGAGGAGGAGCAAGACGACCAAGCTCTTTGAACTGTCACCTGAGGTCTGCATCCATACTCCACACTGCATTTATACAGATCTTGTTTGTAAAGGGTCATGACAGGGAAAAATGTGGAGAAGCACTGGTCACCAATTTTAACTTACGAGAGAAGGGGAAGCACCGACACCTCACAGTTAGTTGCCTGGCCACAGCAATACCCAGAGGAGTGGGGCAGATGGCAGCATTTTTCTTTGGAGTTCCTAATGGCCTAAGGCTGGAAACCCTAGGTGGGGCTGTCACGCTGTTACCTCCTATTGCAATAGTATCTGTGTTGGGCTTAGTTTTCCAACATCATTAATTAAACCACTACTCCCAGGGAAGGAAAAGCTATGGAAGCCAAATTGTATCTTTTCCACCAGGAAACACAGATCTCTGAGTCTCCTAACTTTGCAAAAAAGCTTGTGGCGCATCACATGCCAAGAAAGACTGGGCAGATCTGTTTCTCGGCACACGTGCTAAAGACCACTAGACAAAATGATTTCAATGCATGTTTCTCTGGTGTTGTCTTGCTTTACAAAATGTTTTCCAAAAATAGGGTGAATGAATGAGAGAGTAAAGAAATAAGTGGAACCTCCTGGATATTGAAATATGTTATGCAAATTCTGCAATGTTTTTATTAGACAAAATAAATGTCTGTGACTGATGCATCCAGATTTGTTTCCAATAGCTAAACTGGACCCCCAAAAAGCCATCTTTTGGACAAGCACTAGACTACACTAACCACACAGAAAATTCTCCCTTGAAAAGGGTTCACTTTACATTTTCTTTAGTGCTTCATAAATAGAGCTTTATGAGGAGAATTTCCAGAAGTCTTTAGTGAAATTACAAGCACAAATTAGAATCATATAACCTAACATCGGATAATCATATACCATGAAAAGGATGTCTGTTCTTTGGGGAATTTTCCTTTATCATTTTCGAATTTGGATTATATGCCACCATTATCTATCTATCTACACTAAATGCTGTATTTTTATTTTATATATAATTTACCAAATGTATAGTATACTAAAGTTTATATGTAGCATAGAATTACACCAGTGATTCTCTTTTTAATAATATCGGTTTAAGTGCTTCCTACTACCTTCAGTACTTTAGCCCTGAGTACAAACATTTAATTCACAAACAGGTAAACTGATCTTCAAATAATCAAAAGGGTCTACTCGGTATATATATAAAACAACTGAAAATGAGGCACAGTTGAAAGAAAATTACACAGCCTCAATACATCTTTTTACCATCTTTCTGGGCACACAGGTGCAGAACAATCCTAAATTTAATAAAAAAAAAAAAAGAAAGGAAAAGCACTGAATTTGCAAAACGAATGATGCAGTTGGCAGAGTGGAAAGGCCCCTTTGGGAGCTAGACTTCAGTCGTGTTTCTTTCAAGTCCAAGATCTCCATTGATTGGTTGTATGACTTTAGACAATTCATCAAGACTCTTCAAACACCATTTTCATCATGAGCAATACAGCATTGAGATATAGTTCCCTCCCATCTCACAAAGTTATTGTGGCACTCAAATACATGAATATTATCACGGTGCTTGCATACCATAACAGGAAAGCATGATTTAGCTTAAAAACAACAACAGTCAACCAACTGTACAGCTTATTGAGCATCTCAGTGTGAGGCATTGTATAAGGTACTTTGCATACTTTTAGGTTCCTCGCAGCACCCCAGTGAGGTGAGTATTGTTATATACATGTAAGGGTAGAGCTCTCGCTCCTATTTCCCAAGTCTTTCTTTGCCTTCCTGATGCCTTGTAATCCTATCTCAGTCATCAAATCTCGGCCCTAGGGCGGCTGCGGTTCCTGGGAAGAAACATCAGGTACCTTTATCTCCTCTATCTCTGTAGCACTGAGTGTGTAGCAGGTTGGCACAGCCACAGGGTGACCAAGTTGAGCTATCTTTAACTCTTTTCTTTTACTCTTCTCAAATGTGCCAGTGAAAACAGAATGTGACCTTTTTGTTAAAGCAAAGTACGCTGGGCTCGGTGGCTCAGCCTGTAATCCCGTGCCTTGGGAGGCTGAGGTGAGTGGATTTGGATTACCTGAGCCCGCCTGGGTAACTTGGCGAGACTTCATCTCTACAATAAATAAAAAAATTAGCTGGGTGTGGTAGCGCGCGCCTGTAGTTCCAGCTACTTGGAAGGCTGAGGCGGAAGGATCGCTGGACCCAGCAGGTCGAGGCTGTTAGGTGGCCGGAAGTGGCCACTGCACTCCAGTCTGGGCAACGGAGTGAGACGCCAACTAAAAAAAAAAAAAAAATGTTTTTCCACCTGGTGACTGCACTGGAGTCTGGAGTCTCTGAGCCAGTTTGGTTTGGGAGGCTGCCTAATTCATGAGTTGTCTTCGCTCAGTTAGACTCTGTAAATGTAATTTGTCTTAAGGTTTGGTTTTGTTTTTTCCTTTTAACATTTCTTTGAGGGGAGAGAGAGAGAGACAGAGAAAGAGAGGGATAGAGGGAAGAAGGAGTGGGAGAGAGAGAGAGAAGGAAGAGAGGAGAGAGACAGAGAGAGATGTGTGACCAACCCCACACTCCACAGCCCTACTCTTCTGGCTGCAGCCACAACACCTTTACAACTGCATAAGATGTTCAGAACCAGGATGGCCCAGCAGAGCTCTTTCTGAAATTTTAGCTACCATGGTCCCATGACTATGATTAAGTACATACCCACTACTCTAATTATGTACTTGCTTGAGAAATTTCAGAGTCTAATCTTGGAATAGAGTGTGTGGGAACTTCACTGTAGAAATCACCAGCACCTGGAGACTCCATGACACCATTCAGTAGTCACTCCCAGGAGGTTCATCTATAACCTGACCACAATTGAGATGATGATGGGTGGCTCTCCAGGTGGACAGCAATTCTTAATGGCTATCAAAGCAAGACACTTAGCCTGCCCCACCCCCAAATGACCCTCATTCATCTTTCCCCCCCAAAATTCCCTACCCTTGACCCAAAACTTTGCAATGGGTTCTTGCAGTCATGAGCCTGGTTATTTCCCCATCTTCTGGCTTTTGGAATAAAGCTACCTTCCTTGCACCACCTCTCGCACTTGTTCGTTATACCTGTAAGTGATGAAACAAAGAACTTGTGATTTGCAACAAGCAGAGAGAAGAGATCTTACATTTAGCTGAACGTTGATTATAAGAAACACCTGGGATGCATTTAAAGTAGTCTGAAGATGCTTTCCTTAGGATCCAAATTCTGTAGAATTGATGTCAGAACCAAGGGCCTAAGACTAACAGTGATCCTGCAGAGATGTGGGAAAAGGACGTTCCAGAGAGAGGAGACAGCGGATATCAAGGTTGAATCCCAGAATGCTTGGTGTATCCCAGGAACTCTAGAGCAGAGTAAGGAAGGCAGAGGGTAGTGGAGACGAGATCACAGAGAAGGGAGGATGGTGCTTAAGGGGGAAAGTGGAGTAATTCAGAGCTCTGAAGGCTATGTTAAGAATTTCTACTTTCATTCTGGGTGAAAACTTTAGAGCAGTTCTGAAAAGAGCTGTGCTGTTTTAAAGGATCTGTCTGGCTTCTGTGTGAAGATTAGAAGGGGCAAAAGGACAAATACAAATTAAAAATAAGAGGCTTAATTCCCTCTGTTGAAAGTAAGAGAAGAGAGACACCCCCCACCCTTCTTAAGAGCATCTGCTTAGAAAACTCGTAATTGTAAGTTCTTTCTCTATTTCTTTGAAATGTATGTAAATCCTTTTAAAAGCTAAATAAGCCTCTTGCCAGCTTTACAACCCAGATATGTCTTTTCCAAGGACCTGGAAGTCATCTGTTTGAGATACAGTCATTAAAAAAAAAAATGCAACCCTGTCTCCCAGTTTCTGTGGGAGGGCAAGGGCCTAACTCCTCAGGTGTCTTAATTCAAGTTGCAAACCAACCTTTCATCACAAAGATGAAAAATTTCAGCCGGGCTCGGTGGCTCAGCCTGTAATCCCGCACTTTGGGAGGCTGAGGTGAATGGATTGCCTGAGCCCGCGGGTTTGAGACCCGGCTGGGCAACTTGGTGAGACCTCATCTCTACAATAAATCAAAAAATTAGCCGGGCGTGGTAGCGCACGCCTGTAGTTCCAGCTACTTGGAAGGCTGAGGCGGAAGGATCGCCGGAGCCCAGTAGGTTGAGGCTGCAGTGGCCGGGAACGGCCACTGCACTCCAGTCTGGGCAATGGAGTGAGACTCCAACTCAAAAAAAAAAAAAAAAAAAAAAAAAAAATTTTCATGAGCAGCAGCTGGTTATATGATGGGTTTGTGGGAATTTTTTTTTCCCCTTAAATTTATCTTCTATACCTTTGTTTATGGACACTGCCCAAGGCATCGATTAAAGAGTGATGCCTTTGTTCAGTGACAGATACACAGATATACATACATATATTTTAATGATAATAATATTTATCAGACCAGATCTAGGTGTTCTTCTGATCTTTTCATTAAGAATGCATGAGACTGCCTGTCCACTTTTTAGTATCTTTTTATCATTACTTTGGATTCCTTTCTCTTTTTTTTTTTTTTTTTGAGTTGGAGTCTAACTCCGTTGCCCAGGCTGGAGTGCAGTGGCACGCTCATGGCCACCCCAGCATTGACTTGCCAGGCTCTGGTGATCCCTCCACTTCAGCCTTTCAAGTAGTTGGAACTACAGGCATGCGCTACCATGCCTGTCTAATTTTTTTTTTTTAATTTATTGTAGAGACGAGGTCTCACCATGTTGTCCAGGCTGGTCTCAAATCCTCCGGCTCAGGCAATCCTCTCCTCTCGGCCCCCCAACGTGCTGGAATTACAGGCTCGAGCCACCGCACCCGGCCTGGATTCCTTTCTGACGGCAATAAATGGTACTTGAGACAAGAGGTTGGGAGTTTGGTAACAAGATCCTGTTGTATGTGGATGACTTCCTGTTTATCAGTGATTCAGCTATAACAATATTAACTCAAATGTAAGGAAAAGTCAAGACCAATCCTACTTTTTAAAGCTTTTCCAGGCAGGCTTTGAAATGAGTTTCAGATTCCAAATAATGAGAAGAGATTTTTATGTTTGGGTTATGTGATTAAAGCTGGGGTTTACAATATATGTCTGGTCAGTGTTTTCAACTACTTTTGAAGGGTTATTGACTAAATAAAATAATCTAAGGACTAGATAATTTTTTTTTCAGGATTAGGTATTTAAAAAAATTTTTTTTATTATAAAGATGTGGGGTACAATTCAGGGTTAGGTATACAAACATTGATTATGCAGGTACCCTTGTTGAGAGGTACACCCCTCCCTCCTCTAGCAGTTTCCCTCAACTACCAATCCCATCCCCTCCACCCCTGACAGTTTCCCATAACTGCCAAATGCTTTCTTACAGTATTATAATTGTTCAAAGTCCACTTATGAGTGAGAACATATGGTACTCTGTTCTTTGTTTTGTGATGGATCACTGAGTATGATTGACTCCAAATCCATTCAAGTTGCTGTGAAGTCCATATATTTGTCCTTCTTTATGGTTGTATAATGTTCCATTGTGTATATGTACCACATCTTTTGACAGCTCTATTCACAGTAGCAAAAACATGGAACCATCCATGTTGCCCATTGAAGCTGGATTGGGTAAAGGACTACATGTTTTAATTGACTTCTAGTCATTTGGGGTTAAATATTTATTTCTTTTAAATCTTTCTGTTTAAAGTTGGTACATGTTTTTAGCTAGGATTTGAGGTCCAGAAAACTAGAAACACATTGACCTACCCTATAGAAGTTGGTCATTGTTTCATCAGTACCAGAATTTGATCAGGCTAGTGCCTTAGGGAGGAAAATGATTGCATTATAAGGTAATTTATAGTAATGAACTGAGACACAGCTCCTAAAATCCTTGGACTCCTGAGTGACGTGTCTTTGTGTATGCCAATAAGCCAACTGATGGCTGGTTACCCCTAGGTAGCTTCCTGTTGGGACTGGTCACAGGAAAGACTCAGGCCTATCAGGACTGGAACTTTTAGCTCCATTCCTCAAGCTTGGGGAGGAGAGAGGACCAGAAGTTTGAGTCATTTCTCAATGGCCAGCGACTTCGTCAATCATACCTATGCAATGAAGCCTCCATAAAAACCCTAGAAAGGACTGGGTTCTGGGAGCTTCTGAACACAGGAAGGTTCATGGCATGTGGCACTCCTGGAGAGGACACAGAAGCTCTGTGCCCCTTCCCGTATGCCCTACCCCGTGAACCTCTTTCATCTGTTTATTCATCTAGATCCTTTGTACTCTCCTTTATAATAAGTGGGTAGGTGTTTCCCTGAGTTCTGTGAGACATTGTAGGAAACTAATTGACCCCAAGGAGGGGGCCATGGGAACCCCAATTTATAGCTGGTCAGCCAGAAGCACAAGCCACAACCTGTTTTTGTGTCAGGCGTCAGTGAGGTGGGAGGGGGTGCCGTCTTACAGGACTGAGCTCTCAACTCATCTCTGGGTGGAGAGTGTTGGAACTGACTTGAATGAGAGGCCACGCAGCTGATGTCTGTTGCAGAGCTGGTTGCTTTTGTGGGGTGTGGGGAAAACAGCCCCAGCATCTGTTGTCAAAGGTGGCTGTGTTGTGTTGGTTGTGGGTGAAATAGGAGAAAAACTAGTTTGTTTTCCCACTCGCAGTTCAACTTTTGAATGTTGGTAGTTGTAAAACCAGAGTCTGTAAGAGCTCTTAAGGAAGGGAGGACATTGGAGAGAATGCAAAGACTTGTAGATGCTTGGGAACGGGAGTCAGTGCCTTTCGGCGATACCAGTTACAAATTATGAACAGACCTATCTGTAGAAATCTAGGCCCAGGCCAGTGTTGGCTTCTACCTGAATGTTTCAGAGGCACGGAATTAATATGTTTGTCAGGGCACAAACCTGGCACTTCTATCTAGTCGTAAGGGACATAGAACTTCAGCTGTTACTCTGAAGAGTTAGGTCATTGGAGTAGGGGAACAAAAAGTCAGCCTCGCCTTTGGAGTCTGAATTTATTATTAATTATCAGTAAAAATAAATGATTGTTTATATGATGGGCTTAGATCTTTCTGTAAGGCCAAATTCTGTTATTGGGAAATATACTCTAGAGTGGTACACCTTATTTGTTAAGGGACACTTTTCTAAAATATTTTCTCAAATAAACTGCGTTTTAAAAAGCCACTCAGTTTAAGTATGCAGTAGGAAAATACAGGTTTGGATTGGGTAAAATGATACCTACTTGACATGGAGTGTCACTCGAATGATTACAACTGCAAGTCACATATTTAGCTTACTTCAGACTCTCCAAGGGGCTTCTTTTTGAGGAAGCTGGGTGCATAGATCAAAGAGATGATTTTTTTTCTTTGGACACATCTCTCTTCCCCACTTTCGTATCTACAAGCTGATGAAATGGAAGCCAGAAAGCCTCAAGATGGGTAGGTCTGTTCTGAGTAGCAAATCTAGGTGTTTCAGGGATCTAAAAGCCCCCCTTAGAAACATTGGCAAATGACATGGTGTAGGGGAAAATCAAATGTCTGCTCTGTTCTTAACGAATGAAAGCATTATGTTTTGCTTTGAGCCCTGTGCTGTAGGCTACAATGGAGTGTTGTCTTACTTTCTTTTTCTTTTTTTTTTTTTTTTGAGTCAGAATCTCACTCTGTCACTCAGGCTAGAGTGCAGTGGCATGTTCATGGCTGCCCCAGTATCGACCTGCTTAGCTCAGGTGATCCTTCTGCCTCAGTCTTCCAAGTAGCCGGAAGTACAGGTACGTACTACCATGGCCGGCTAATTTTTTTTTGATATATTATAGAGACGAGGTCTCACCAAGTTGCCCAGGCTGATCTAGAACCCCTGGGCTCAGGCGATTCTCTTGCCTCGGCCTCCCAAAGTGCAGGGATTGCAGGCTTGAGCCACCACTTCCAGCCTGTCTTACTTTCTTATTTCATGAATGAAAGGACTACATGAAGCAGAATTCTTTCTATAAGTGACATGTGATTTTTCTTCTACCAGACTGAGTGCATTTTTGTATAGTATGTTTCTGGCTTTAAAAGGAGTTAGAATGATGTTACCAGTCAGGTTTTGGGTTATAAGGCTGAGTGGGAGAAAGTTGCTTACCTTTTTATGAAGTAACTCTGCGCTTCCATTTGTGCATCTGTTATGGAATGTTAGGTAGATGCCAGGTGAAGACCACCAGAAAGAATAAAGGAACAACCTGCTGAGGCTGTACAAAATAAACTGTCACTTCTAAAATGACAAGGGACGAATTTATTAGAAGGAAGAAAATCAGAGAACCCTGTGGGAACCAGAAGTCGCGGTACTTACTTCTGTGTCTTCCGATGCCCCTTGGAGAAGGGCCCTTAAAGAGAGTTCAGTGGAGTGGAAGGTTTTATACACCCTAAAAGCTGTAATTGCATAATGGAACAGGCCACTGGTACGACATTCACACAACCTCATTTCTATGCTTTAGCAGGTAGTCCTTTTGAACAAAATACTTTGAGGCACTGCTAAGAAGAAATCTATTACTTCCACCCTCCTCAAAAAGAAGTGTTCTGTAATTCTTACTCATGGTACAGTCTCTGCTCATAAGAAACATTTCTCATTAGATAGTTTTTATTGTGGACTAGTGTTGCCCAGATTTTTTTTTTTTTTTTTTTTTTGAGTTGGAGTCTCACTCTGTCGCCCAGGCTGGAATGCAGTGGCACACTCCCGGCCACTGTAGCCTCAACCAGCTGGGCTCTGGTGATCCATCCGCCTCAGCCTTCCAAGAAGCCGGAACCACAGGCTCAGGCTACCACGCCCAGCTAATTTTTGATTTATTGTAGAGATGAGGTCTTGCCAAGTTGCCCAGGCGGGTCTCAAACCCGCGGGCTCAGGCAATCCACTCACCTCGGCCTCCCAAAGTGCTGGGATGACAGGCTGAGCCACCGAGCCCGGCCGTGTTGCCCAGATTTTAACGTTACCTCTTCAAGTTCTTTACCTTCCACAGTCTGAGTCAATGCAAGCAGAAATATAAATTTCAGATGCTCTGTTTTCCCCCCCCCCAAAAAAGCAAAGATAAGTTGGAAAAGCTCACAATGCACCAAAAAGACCTCTGAGTTTTAAATGGAGTAGGGATTGTAGTATTGAGTAAAAGGCAGGGCTGTTGTCCCTATTCAAGATGGGCTTACATGGCAGTTGCCGTTGCCCTTGTAGAATTGTTAGCCCCCTTCAAGCCAAGGCCGGCACCTAGAATTTGCCAGTATTAATCCATCTGACTGACTTGAGACAGAAAGCAACCAACATCATGGGAGAAGACTGTGTTTTTCTGTTCAGCCCAGGATAGAGAAGATTAGAGATGTAGTGTTTGTTTATTCTCATTCCTGGATGCCCTTTCCCTTGAGAGAATCTTCAGGCAGAGCTGTACGGCTCTCCTTTGGAATTAACCATTGTGAACATGTTTGTGTTGGCAGGAGCACGTGAATCTTTGGCTTTGTTTTACTTGGGTGTGGTTATTGGTAAGCACATTACTTGGACAAAATAATTATCATGTTCCTTGTTTCTCTATAAGCATCACTATAGGGTTCTATCTGGTGTGATGATTTTGTTATACATTTGCAAATGAAAAAAAATCTAATTCAGAAGGAGAGTAGAGCTCCTCCAAAACCTTTCCAAGATTTTTATTAATGTTTGTCCTTTGGTCTGCCCAGTCATGCACACTTTCTCCCAGTCATCCCGTGGCTCACTGGTCAATATAACACTGGAGAGTAGATCATATTAGGTTGGCCTCCAGTCTTAACAAGACTCTCTTCTGTGATCTTGAATAATTTGCAGGAATTGTTGCTAGAGATCGCCGTCTTAGGATAGACTTTGGATGCTCGAAGGGACCTTGGAGGGCTGCTGGTCTAATCACCTTCAACCAGGCCGTCTGTATAACATTTCAGATGTATCTGCTTATATGAATTTAGAGTAAGAGGGCTTGTGGTTTTTGTCAGGCTTGCAAATCGGCACTTGACCCAAGTGAAAGGACGAGTCTTTTAATTTACCAGATGAAGGCACCTTTAACTTGATGATACTGGCTTACTGTGGCACCGCTGGCTGGAGCCAGAGCAGGAGCTCTCGTTATCCATCAGCGGCATCGCTGGGTGGTGGCACCTGGCAACAGACACATTACCCTGTGCAGGTCCATCAGTCTTCCGCCAGACAGCGGCCCCTACTCTCCTTGGACAGAAGTTGCACTGGTCTCTCTAAAATGGTGCCTTTTCAAGTTTTTGTAATCTCCCCATCTGTAGCTCAGGGGATGCAGTGCGATCTATGTTGACTTGGTGGCGGGCTGTTCCTGTTTCTAGTGCCACGGCTGCATGACCCACATGGCTCACTTCCTGCTCTGAGTTTAGAATATAAATGAGGAGATTCTCTTTGCATCCATAACAAGTATATCCTGGTTGCCAAAATAAAAGCCCGGTGACATCACTGACTAACATGAACAGCAGAGCACCTGGTAGCAGCCGATCCTGTCATGGTGCCCCCAGCACGTAGGAGGTGTTCTTTGTGTTTTTACCTTCTCTTCTAACTTTGGGACGTCTTGTCAATATTTAAATGCCAGCTGGTCATAACACGACTAATGTGAGGTTTTTTAATTGGGAAATCACATCTTTATTTCGGCTTACTTAAGAAAAGTGAAGGAGAGTGGTTTTCTGAATTTCGCTTCCCAAAGCAACAGGAACTTAGATGAGGATGGGAACATTCCATGTTAAGCAGGCAGAATTCTAATTGCGAAAATGCTGGGGACTCTACGTTGGAAAACAATGTCATTCCCAGCTCTATCTACCATCCACACACTGACGCTAGAAGTGGTTTCAGGTCCTCTTTCGCTTTAGTAATGTGGGGGTGATGGTGAGAGACAGTGGTGATTCTTTTTTTTTTTTTTGAGTCAGAGTCTCACTCCGTTGCCCAGGCTGGAGTGCAGTGGCACACGCATGGCCACCACAGCCTCGACCTGCTGGACTCAGGTGATCCTTCCACCTCAGCCTTCTAAGTAGCTGGAGCTACAGGCACGCACCACCACGCCCGGCTCGTTTTTGTGATTTATTGTAGAGACGAGGTCTCGCCAAGTTGCCCAGGCTAGTCTCGAACCCCCGGGCTCAGGCAATCCTCTCGCCTCGGCCTCCCAAAGTGCTGGGATGACAGACTGAGCCACCGCACCTGGCCAGTGGTGATACTTTCAAGGAAGAAGAGGTTCTGTTTTTCTAATTGCTCTGGTCCAGGTTGCTTCCTAAAATAACTGTCCAGTGACTCTTGTTTGCTTTGCTCATTGTTCACATTTTGAACACAAAGGAAAGCCTAAGCTTGACTTACCACGCAAGAGTATGCCTTCGTTGAAGGTAAGGCTTGGGGAGAAGATGACAAATATTTAAATGTAGAATCTTAAAAAAAGTTTCTGTCACACAGAAAAGAATTCTAATAGTTGGAGTTGTTCACCAATGCAAAGGTTGACCCTGCAAATAGAGAACAGCTTGTCAAGTAGGAGGTGGTTGGTGGGGACCATAGTGATATCCACAGTGATGGCTTGCATCAGGTGGTACTTTCTTTCCAAAGTCCTTTTGCGCCAGAGACGCTGGTGGTTGTCTTTGTTACTAGTCATTTGCTTCAGCCCATACCCTTGTTTTTGTTTTGCCGACCTTGGCCCCACTGTGCTCCCTCTGAGTGTCCCAGCACCCCTACAGAGTGAGTGGGCAGCCGAGCACCTGGTCAGTCTCCGAGTTGCAGATGATCAGATTAGGAATGATCCCTTGGCAAAGGGGAATCCATCAAATTCTCTCTTGTAAAAAAAATTGGGATTCAATAATTTGAGACCCACCTTCATGGGCACTTAACCTGAAAAGTTCTGAGAGTCACCTGGGCAGCCGTAATGTGCACAGAGAAGCAGAGAAAGTTGGTCAGCAGGGTGGAAATAGCAGATGCAAAGAGGAAAAAGGAGACGAAGACTCTGGTGTGATCATGGTAGACTACAAGAGATGTCTTGATCCCCAGGATTCCTACTACTGGTTCCAGTCCCTCTCTCGAGCTTGTCATCACTTTCTACCCTTGAATTTCCTGAGATACTCCTGTATCTTTCCAGCTGATTTCTGCTAAATTAAAAAACCTGTTATGTGCAACCAGATGATCTCTGATTAAGACAACTTTACTGTTGTTTCATCGGGTCATCTGAACAGTTCTTTCTGGCAGAATGAGGACACTGAGTGTGAGAGGGGTTAAATGACTTATCCAAAGTCTCCTAGCTGGGGAGGTTGAGAAGTTTTGAGTGCAGGTGATGCTAGGACCCCAGTGCCCTGGTCCCACCATGAAACTGTTGCTAGTGCTGTGGAGTGATGTCCTGTTCTGGTGGGAAATTAGACCAAAAGAGGGCCCGTCGACTCTAGTTATCTGATCCTGAGAGTCCATGACTCACTGAAGATTCTCTGGCTTTATGAAAAGTTCACGAGTATCCCTTTGGTTTTGTAAGTGGGGGGCTCCAGAGACCCTCAAGCGACAACCATTGTAGAAGACACTGTTCAGTTGGATGAGACACTCCTTTGTTAGTGGGTGAGGTTAGTGTTGAAATCCGTCAGCTGTCCTATAGTTTATTTTGTTACATGTTACCTTGTATTCACTTCTGCTCCTTAGGTAGGCAGACAGAGTTGGTGTACTGGAAGTGTATTTTTAGCCTGACATTAAAAAAATGTATCATAGGCACCAACACAGGAAGCAGTTTTTAGGTGAGTCAGTATATAAATAACCTCCAAGATTTTTTATGATGGAATGGTAGATCTTTTAATTTAACAGTCTGGCATCTGAGGCCCTCTTCCCAACTTGAGTCAGTCATTCATGCGGTGGGCATTTGCTGGACTTCTACTATGTGCTAGCATTTTGCTCAGAATTTAAGAAACAAAGCTAAGTCCTCCTCCTTCATCACATATTCCAGAAAACATCATTGCCCCCCCTCCCCCCCGTTTGGTTTTCTCTGTCCTGCAAGACTGAGTTCTTCGAAGACAGAGACTGTGTGTCGTCCCTATCCCATCCTTACCTCAGTCCCAGGCACAGTAATTAGTCAAGGTGTACTCAGAATAGTTAGGATCTCACTGTCTAGTTCATGGTGAGAGACTAGAGAAATTACACCAATGTGTTCAGTGCTTTAACTGCCCAAAGTGCTTCATAAATACAAAGGGGGAATGGTGAACTCACTGAGGAGGAAAGGTTTTTTTAATTGACTCAAAGTGGTTAAAGGTGTTGGAATTTGTGGTCATCTACTGTATGAAGGCAAAGAAACAGTCTGGGGCAGCCTTACTTTGTTCTGGGAAGTGAAAGAGCTTGGAGAGACAGTGATAGCACTGTTAAGTACTCTCAAGTCAAGGTGTTTGGGCTAAATCCTGGACCTGACACTTCAAAATTATTTAACCTTTGGCAAGTAAGTTGCTCAAACTCCCTTATGCTTCATGTTCCTCACCTGTAAAGTAGAAGGCTGTTGTAAGTATTAAACTAGGATAATACATATGAAGCACATAGCAAATGCTTGGCACATAGTAAATGCTCAGTAAAAGTGAGTAGTTGTTTTTCTTGGGTTTGCAAGGATGAATATGAGTTCTGGAGAGAGTGCAGAAGCCCAGAATCATAGGCGGCAGAGCCAGGTGTTTGGAACAAGGACCCAAGTCAATGTTTACCACAGGTCTTTCATGACTCCAGGACAGTGGTTATTCATTTCAAGCAAAGACTTTAATCTTGGGAGAAATATGCGTAGACCCCATTCTATTCACATATTTAGGGTTCATCTTTCACCTGAAGCCCCGGAACTCACCCATGGCACTCAGGGGTTTATGAATCCTAATGCAAGTAGACCCCATGAGTGCCAAAATTCATGTTGATCAGCACTTAAGTAATTAAAGGACACCCTAACACAGAAGATGTGGGGAATTCTTGGCTTCCTGAGGAAAATGTGTCCATGGGCGTGATTTAATTATATTTGACTGTAAGCATAACAGCACATAATGAAACTTTCATTTCCCAGAAAATAATAGTTCCAGATGGGAGCAGAAGTCTATGAGAGACAACCTCTTGGAGCAGAAGAGTGTCAAGGGAAGAGCAGGGTGTGAGTTAGCAATGGAAATATTTTCTGGATGAAGGCAATGCAGCAGAGGCATTAAGTAGAGGGAAACATTTATTAATCATGCATCTCTTACGCACATTCAACACGATGTTCAAGATTAAATCTTTACTGTTCCCTGTGAGGCTATTACAGCTGGAGAACATATTTTAAAGCTCTGCTTTAAACTGAAATTATGGAAGTCCAGTGACTTCTCCAAGATCACCCGATTTGTAAGAGTGAAAGTCAGGGCTAAGACACACCCTTTTCCACCATAAAATGCTGTGAAATAACATGAGATTGCCTTATTGGAGAGAAAAGATGAGCTCCTGAAAGACAGAGGCTGGTGGGGGAGTTGCCTTGATGGCCAGGCTAGGGAATTCGGAGTTTGATCCTTGAGAAGAGGAACTGAAAATCACATCTCTGGGGCTGAAATGAAATATGGAATTCAGGATTTGAGACACAGTGCCCTGTCCTTTGAATTATACAGCAGCTGGATATCGTATCTTTCTTTCTTTCTTTCTTTTTTTCTTTCTTTCTTTCTTTCTTTCTTTCTCTCTCTCTCTCTCTCTCTCCCTCCCTCCCTCCCTCCCTCCCTCCCTCTCTCTCTTTCTTTCTTTCTTTCTTTCTTTTCCAATCCGGACTTCTCACTTGGTGGTGTTCCCAACGGGAGGGCATCTGTGAGCCTTTTAATGGGAGAGAGAGAGAGAGAGAGAGAAAGAAAGAAAGAAAGAAAGAAAGAAAAAAAGAAAGAAAGAAAGAAAGATACGATATCCAG
>CAUYQG010203269.1:0-12312 GCA_963574415.1 Tarsius wallacei | reverse complement strand
ACCCGCCTGGGCAACTTGGTGAGACTTCATCTCTACACTAAATCAAAAAACTAGCCGGGCGTGGTAGCGCACGCCTGTAGTTCCAGCTACTTGGAAGGCTGAGGCGGAAGGATCGCCGGAGCCCAGCAGGTCGAGGCTGCGGTGGCCGGGAGTGGCCACTGCACTCCAGTCTGGGCGACGGAGTGAGACTCCAACTCAAAAAAATAAATAAATAAATAAAAACAGGAAAATAAATAACAATCCAAGTGTCCTAGTTGACACACCCGGTGGCTTCTTCTCAGTATTTGTACTATTTGGTCAGGAGTGTTTGTCATTGTTGATCATACCCTCCTTGAAATTTCCTGTCTTTAGCATTAGTGGTGCCTTAGTCATAATTTTTCTTTTTTCCTGCTGCTTCTTTATGTTCAAGTAAATATTGTTTTACATAGGGCATTAATTGCTATTAAACCAAGATGTGTGTTAGGTCTCTATCTGTGCAAGTTAGAGTTCCCCCAAATAAACAGATGATAGATAGATAGATAGATAGATAGATAGATAGATAGATAGATAGATAGATAGATAGACACCAGTTACACCTCTGTCCCTGGCAATCATTTGAAAATGCTTACTTTTGGATTTCAAGAATGAGTAAGGTATTTTGTAACCCATGACTTACACAGAAAAAGTATCAAATAAATGTTTGTTGAATTGAATTACATCATTTCATTAGCATTTTAAAACCTATGTATTGCTGGTTAATGGCTTCAGCATTAAATTAACTTCAGAAGTCAGCATTTTAGATTTACATACCTGAACTTGATAACGTGAGACTTGACAAATTCTCTCCTTAATGGAGATTTATAAAATGCATTTTTCACCTGTTTGAAAAATATTCAAAATATGTCAGCTCTGTGGAAAATGGAAAAACCAAAAAACACTAATGGACATTTCACAGTGTTCTGAACTTGAGGAAGATTGGGGAATCTATTTTGGTATTCTCAGTGATTCCAACTGAACTTTGACTTAAAAATGAGTTATTAGGAGCTGGGGAAACTTAGTGGGGTCAGAAGTGAAATCTGCTGTAGCAGTGATATCACCCAGAAAGAAACCAAAGGGAATGAACATGCCATTTTCTGGAAAGTAAGAGGGAGTATTTATACCCTGAAATAAGGACTTTTATTGCACATAGACAAAGGAAATATAATAATTCTGCCAAGAGACAGTTGGGTCATAGAAATGAGTACATGACAATGTCATATGGTCCTCAAATCTAGTTAAAATGTTGCCAAGTATGCCCAGTTCAGCACTCAAAACATTCTTGGAAAGGCCTATGTGAACTGAGATACTTAAACTTAACACATCAATGATTTTAATTTGGAAAGATTTTTAAAACATATTTTGTGGAGCTATTTCTTACTACTATAAATAAGAATTCCGGCCAAATTAATTTCTTAAATTAGAAGTGTAGGTAAAGAAACATTAAGTGAATATTTACCAAACAGTTATTACAAGTTGGTGATTGAGTAACAGAAGCAATGAGCCTTTTTATTCTTTCTTACATTTCGTTGACTTGAGCTTTTGTAGCCAAGAACAGTTTCTACAATTATGAGACAAATCAGCTAAGTAGGATGACAGTATTCACTGGGAAATTTGTGCTGAAGGGTTCATTTTTATCAAATTCAAAACTAGTATTAATTTTGAAGTTATTAAAAAGCCCCATGTAGATGCCTTTAGATTTACATCCATCTGGATTTTATTTACTTAAATAAATAAAATTTATTTTGGTGAATGGCACAAAGAACAAGAAAAATAGTAGCATCGTTTCTTGACCTTTCTAGTTTCATTTTCTTTCCTTTATTTTATACGTGTATTTAGCCTTAGAGAAGAGATTCTTCATATGTTTCCCTGATTTGGCATTTGCGAGTACAAATGTAACCAAGATTCAACCTCCACCTCAGCTAGGTGGCCAAATCCTCAGGCCTCCTGTCTATCAGGCAGTTTCCGGGGTGGGGGAGTCCCTTCCATTCTGCTCTTATTTGAGATATTAGAACTGAATATTTGAGATAGAGAGCTCCAATTGTTAAAATACACAATTTGGAAATTATATATTTAAACACCCTAATTTTCATATGAGGAAATGTGTCTAGAATGATCAAGTGATGACTCAAATTATGAATCATTAGCTAGTAGATACTACTAGAACTAGATGATTCTCCAACTCCTTAGTTCAATTCTTTCCATCACATTATACCACTAATAACCTCACAGACTATCAGGAGAAGTAAAAGGATTCTTTGAGTAATCTGATAGCGCTAAGAAGTTATCACTCAGGCCCTTGTTCTTTTAACCCATATTGCTGACTTTTCCAGTTTTTTCAATAATTAATTGATCCCCTAAGATGAATTTTGATGCCTTAAAGATAAAGAGGAGTATACATTGATTTTTCTATAAACTTACACACCAAACACCCGTTGAAAGTCAGATATTTTTACAAACTAAAATACTATGTAGGAGTGTCAAGGTCTCTTTTTTTAGGAAGTCTATAATACAACAAGTATATTTTGGGCCACCCTCATGTTTTCAGAATTTCTATACTCTGATGATCAAGAGTGTAGCCTCAGCTACAAAAATGGTGACCACAGGGCTAGATGTGGTGTCTCACATCTGCAATCCCAGCACTTTGGGAGACCTAGGTAGAAGGATTGCTTAAGCCCAGGAGTTCAAGACAAGTTAAGCAACATATTAAGACCTTGTCTCTACAAAAAATGAGTCAGGTGTGGTGACATGCACCTGTAGTCCCAGCTACTTGGGAGGCAGAGGTAGAAGGATCGCCTAAGTCCTGGAGGTCGAGGCAGTGGTAAGCCAAGATTTTGCCATGGCACTCCAGCCTGAGTGACAAAGTGAGACCTTGACTCAAAAAAAAGGGATAATAAGGGGTAAATAGAAGGGATATAAATGAATTGCCAGAGATCTCTTGGTTCAGCTTTGTGATGCATATCCTTCTGGGTCATGTATTGTCATTTTTGTTTTATATCCTTTACATGGAGCCTCTTCCCATTTTGCAAAGATGCATAGGGATCAGTCGAGTGGATGTTTTAGAAGCTAGAATGCTCAAAGAATATGGTAAAAAATGACAGGAAATGTACTAGAAGCGGAGGAAAAATTGCTTACCATTGATTCAAGTCTCTGGCTCATTTCTGTAAAATTTTTAGAAGCCTCTCTTCCAAATTCATCATATAATTTGTCACTTGTGAATGACAATGTGCTATAGTAATTGTAGGTCTTCCTTTGGTCTATAAGGAGAGAGGCAAAATCCTATCATAATTTTTATCAGATGTATGTAAAGCATCATTATTTCCCCATTTGGTAGAATGCTTCTAAGCCAGGCCATCATCTTCATCATCCTGCCCCAGGCTTCAAAGTTATCACAGGAAAGACAACAACATTTATTATCATATAATTTAGGGTGTACAAACTATAAATAATGTCTGGTGTTCCTGGGATATTGTACAAATACTGCACTGGCGCTGTGGGCTGATTACTCATGTATTTCCCATTCCTGAATAAGCCACAGGAGATAGTAAGTCACGCCATCTGAGCACACAAACAGGGATGGGTTCAGAAGCTTCCCAAGAGTGACAACATTCTTATATTTCATAAGTAGATTTTCCCCTTCCATCAGTTGCACATCAATTCTGACCACAGTGTGAGAAAAGTTATTCTGGTTAAAGAGGGAGATGAGGGTAGAAATTAAAATGTAGGTATTCAGTGAACAGAAGTTTAGGGAGCTAAGAGCAGCCACCCAGCATAACCTTTCAGGGACACTATGTAAACCAAAAATAAAATTTTAAGCCCCTCAACCAAATGAATAGATCCCCTGAGGGCCCTGATGAAAAAGGATGTTGGACACCCCTCATTATACCCACTGTCTTGTGTAGATTTAGGCACAACTGGCTAGCATTAACATTAACATTAAAACAGAGATCAAAAGACTGACAAAACAGACTTAGTGGCAATAAGATACCAAATTCCAACCTGACTTTTGTATATGACAGATAGCAGACCTTAAAAAAAATTTTTTTTTTCCACAAAATACATTTCTTTGAGATATGATGAAGTGACCCTGCAAAACTTTCTCAGGTAAATTCACATCTGCAGTGAACACCTTTTAAAATATATAACAACTATTCTCTTTGAAACAGACTACTTAGAGGCTTCATCTACATAACAAGAAACGACTTTCACAACCCCTCTTGTCTTAACTCAAGCATTTCTTTTACTAAACTCAAGTTCTTTAGACAGAGCTCAACTCTTTCTACCAATTGCTTAAAATCTAAGAATCCACTGATGCCCAGCTTAGAGATACCATGCTTTTCTATGTCCAACCAAGGTAAACATCACATGTATTGATTTGTGTTTTGCCTATAACTTCTGTCCCCCTAAAAATGTATACAACCAAGCGGTAATTCAACCATTTGGGTCACATGTTCTCCAGATCTCTTGGGACAGTGCCACAGGCCTATGTCAGTCATATTTGGCTCAGATGAAACATCTTTGAGTAATTTATAGAGTTTGATTCTTTCTTCAACAACTATTTAGTTTCACCTGCCTCCTTTGTCACTCCATTTATTTTTTCCTGTCAACCACAGGGGTTGACTTGTCTTCTCCATAGCTACTGTCTCTGTATCCAGTTTAAGCAACCTACGTGTTTAGCCTGTTGAAGAGTTAATACAATTTTGGCTTTTCCTCTATCCTCCTATTCATGAAGCAAGCAAAGCCTTTAAAAGATTCACTGCTTTATTCAACAAATGATATTTTAAAGATTCATTGACATTTATTCAACAAAGCCAATTACTTTTCCATGAGAAGATGTGCCAAGCATTAGGAATACACTGGTGATCAAGACAATTGTATATGGTTATTTTAAGAGAGTGACGTGTATCTTATCCAATCACAACTTCTCTTCCCTCCTCTCTTCCTTCTCATTCTTTCCCTCTTCACTCAAGTCCAGAAGAAAAAGAATCAAACAAGGAACACCATTGTCCCAGGCATATTAACTTATATCATATAATTTACAAAAACCCAATCATAAGGCAGTATTATCCACATTTAACAGCCTACAGTCTCAGAAATGTAAATAACTTGCACAATCCCCAAAATGGCATAGCCAGAAAAAAATAAAAAATAAATTTAAAAAGTTGCGCTTTCAGTCAAGTCCAACTTTTAAAGTATGGGGTTCTTTCATATGCTGCTTCTTGGATGCCAAAAAAAAAAAGCAAAAAACAACAAAAGCCATTTATTGAAGCATAAAAAAAGTCTTTTGTCATACAAAATGTATGCAAAAAACTATTGATAAATTTCAAAAGAACAGCCTGGCCATTGGCCATCCAGAAAATTTGGTGGAACAGAGAGGGAAATTGTTGTCAGACTCTGACAAGACCTGGGGAAGAGTTGATGAGGCATAAAAGAGTAGGATGACATGTCTGGAGACATTGGAAATTCAGAGTCTCTTGAACATTGGAAACTTAAGTGAGGGACTAGGAAAGTTTTGCTTTGCCCCCCTGTCCTTCCTCACCTCCCTTTCCCTGAGGAGTTTTGCCCTGAATGGCCAGGGCAATAGGAAAAACAGGCAGGTTTCTGGCAATATACATGATGTCAAGTAAGGTTTTAAAGTTATTAAAGTATTGAAAAATAATTCATAACTATCTTTGTAAGCTACTATTCTATTACACTTGCACTTGTTAAACATCTGCCTCATTGTAAGCTATAACTTTCTATGTAGTTGCATCCATTGTTCTAGAATTCTGCTTCTCAAACTTAACATGCAAATGAACCACCTGGGGAGCCTGTTAAAGTGCAAATTCTGGTACATTAGATCTAAAATTAGACTCAAGATTTTGCATTTCTAACAAGCTTCTGCATGACACTGACTGATGCTGCTGGTACCAGATTGCACATTACATAAATAACAGAACCTTTGTGTCCTTAGACCTGTTTTTTCACATTATTCAATTGAACCATTTGAAATTGCCTTTAGTGTGTGTCAAGAACAGTAAAATATCAGTGAATGCATATGGTGCAACCAAATTAACAACTTACTATCAATACTCAGTACTTTGCTCTGTAGACTTAAACAAGACACTAAGTGTTAAAACATATTACCAGTTGCCATAAATATTTATTATGTGTGATTTTTTAAAATGTCGTTGGGAGTATTGACAGAAAAGTAAAAAAACTGAGAATGAACGTGAGTGTGTTGATCATTTTCTATCAGGTTTGTGATTCTATAATCTGCAATGTTGTTGCTCATAACAGATTTACCTTCTGGTATCCAAATCACAGAAGGGCAGAAATGCAGCCCCAAAGGACCTGAACACAACTACACGAAGAACTTTATGTTGGTCTGGGCTTTATGAAATGAGAGCCAAAATGATGTTTTTCCAAATCGAATTACCTTCATTACAGAATATCTGTCCATTTCTGTAGCAGGTTTGTTTAGTTTGGTTTGGTTATTTTGGCATGTCAGCTTCTAAATGCTCATGTGCTATGTTCACTTCTGTTTTTAGTTTGCATTCCAAACAGAGGGCAGGTCGCACTTATAAGACAGTAACACACATCACAATAATGACTATTTATGCAGGTGTACTGTACAGGCAGGGAAGTTATATATTCCATATTACTCAATTGATCATCCAAACAACAGGATCCAGAAATAGGTTACTGGAAAAATGTTGTCAGGTTTTCACTGTATATACATATGAGTAAGATTTATGAGCCTTCTAAAACTTGACTTGGGAAGAAGCAAAGATGAAACATTTTCCCTCACTGAAGTGATCAGGGCCTTAGCATTACTAGAAATTCCTCTGAAGTCTGACAAGCCAAAGGATGATCCAAGAAAATATCATAGTTATGATTCATTGATTTTTATCATTAAGCATTCAATAAACATTTATAAAGCACCTAATATATGCCAGGATTTTGCTAAATTCTGGAAATATAAAAGTAAGCAAAACAAAGTCCTAGGCATTCATGGGGAAAAGTAAGACACTTACAACATAATATACTCAATATACCCAACAAAACTATAGAATTGTGTAGTTATTTCAGCAACTCTTTCTTATTAAAAGCATGCTCCAGAAAAATCTCTGTTATCAAGATTCAGGTATCTCAAACTTAAAAACTTAAATAACTGTATGTGGACAAAATTCTACCAAAAAAGAAAAAAATTCTTTGATATATATATATCAAAGAATATACACACACACACACACACACATACACACACAAACACACACACACACATTTTGGGAATTAAGATTGGATTTATGTGGATAGTGGAGGAAGGTAACCAGCTTATGGATCATTCTTTCTTGTTACAGAAAAGCATCTTCAGCAAATTCTCAATTAAATTAGAATCGAGTGATTAGCTTCCATGGTTACAAGGCCTTGAACATCAAAGCATAATCGAGTCACAGAGGGAGACATTAAACTAACAGGTCATAGTTGAGTCAACTAATTAAAAAACGAGTCAGAGTACAAGGAAACTTCAGAAGGGTTGTTATATACTGGAAGAACAGTTCTGAAGTGCCCTGGAGACCTTTCTAATAACACGGCAACTAGCAATTCATCTAGCAGTGAGGTACTTGATAACCACAGAGTCAACCTCTTTATAATTAACCTCCTCAACATATCCTATCCTCTTTAATCACTTACAATATATCCTGAGATAAGATTTTAAATAACAAAAATGAGCACTTATTCAACACTATATCACTATAAACATTTTTCTATCTTACTAGTACAGAATAGACTGCTTCTTTATTACAGAAAAATCTCCTGTTTGTGTCATTGATTGACTGGGATGTCAGGATTTCAGTAAACTGGAGTTACTTTAAAGCAAAGCGATTGCCCTGTGACTTCAAACAACTCAAAACATTTGGGTTCTAGCTATCCAGTGGCCTTCTCCTATCTAATATTTTATTATTGATTATTAATGAAGATGAAACAAGCATGCTATTCCCAGAAGGAGGCATCGCTACATCAAAGACAGAAAAAGAATACTCCTTGACTTGTGAGGATTACGTAAGAGAAAAAAGCAGGCAAAGAGTTCCTTGTACCGGCAATGCAAATGAATTGTAGTAATGAATGAACAAGCCTGCGGCAAATCCAAACAGGAAAGTACGTGAGAAAATATTTAGGGTAAATCACATGATGCCAGGGCAGCTCATACTTACTGTATCTCACATAATGAACAATGAGTCCAATGCACACTGCCAGGACAATCAGAGATATAAAGGTGATGAGGCCAATCACCCAGGGCTCCAAACAAACTCTTTTCCTAGTCCTCACCACAGCTGGCCTAAGGAAGAAAGTAAATAATTGATTATATTAGAGCACATACCAGGTCCACTCCTTAGGCAAAACAGATAGTTCTGGGGAATAAAGGACATTCAGTGAGACAGTAGGGTACTGTCTGGGTTTAGAAGACTCCCTGGTCCCAGGCTGTTGAGGACAATCCTGGTATGGTCTGCCTGATCTTAGCTAAATAATTTGACTTATCAGTGCCTCAGTTTCTTAATCCATAAAAGGAAGATAATAACAATTGTAACTATTTCATGGAATTATTATGAAGATTAAATGAAGTACTGTGTGTAAAGTGCCTACAACAGTGCCCAGCATGTAGAAAGTGCAATTAAA
Organism: Tarsius wallacei; assembly: GCA_963574415.1. Classification (NCBI taxonomy): domain Eukaryota; kingdom Metazoa; phylum Chordata; class Mammalia; order Primates; family Tarsiidae; genus Tarsius; species Tarsius wallacei. Next base: position 3,636 of record CAUYQG010203269.1, on the reverse strand, counting down.
TGTTAGCTACCACTTGTTGAGTTTGACATGGAGTTTGGCACTCTAGGAGTTCCAAAAATGTTTCAAGTCTGTTTCTAACATTCTGGAGTATTAAACGCCTTTGAAATGTGTTACAGCTTGAACCATACCAGGTTCCAGATAGAGATTCTAATTCCATTCTTTTTGTTTTCTGATGTATTTCCAAACTAAACTTTGATGATACATGTAATAGATAACAACTAAAAAACCCCTCCTAAAGAACCAGAGTTTTTGAGCTAATATTTACCTCTAAGCTTCAGTGATACTATAGGAAATACTTTCTGCAGGAGATTCCCTCAACATCTTTTATTTGTTCTGCTAAAAACTGTTGGTTTTTGTTTCATTGGTAAAGTTGCTGTTCCCTTAGAATAAAACAGCTGGTAAGCAAACTCAAAAGGCAGAAAAAATAAAATAATAAGTCACAGCTGACTAAGGAGTTTGAACATGATACAGTTATTTTAAATTTCTTGAGGTATTTACCAAGCTGATAGAATCAGTGATATACACGGTACTTTTATCCAGAGCACTGCCTGTCTAGAACTTGAGGACTTAGGAAAAATGTGGTTTTCCTCTTGGAGGAACACCAGGTGTTAAATCAGAATAAAAAATATTCTAAGTCCAGCCCTTACCTTACCAGTTCCGTGACTTGGAAAAATCACTTAAACTCTGAACTAAGTTTTTCCATTTATCAATAAGCAACAGTATACCCACTCTGTCTAAACCACTGTGGGAACCAGAATGAGATCATGAATGTGTAAATTTCTTGCAAGCTGAATAGCACTTTACAATAAATAATTTTTTTGCTTATAAAAATCAAGGGCACTGTTTCCTGATGAGATAGCACAAGGAGGATATGATGTCATCATATTGGTCCCTGCCATGTCATCATTTCATCTTGGCTCTGACTAGACACAGAATAGGAAACATTGTCACAGAAGTCAATGGTGTCATCATCACTACATGACTCTGCCCCTGCTGAAAGCACTGGGATGTAGTGGGAGGCTCCAGGGATGCTGTTGGTCTCCTCCCTTGTTCCTGTGATTTTCCCATGGGGCTGTAGCCAGGGAAACTTCATTTTCCTCTCCTCAACACTTCCCATTTCCAGTTCTCCCTTGAGTGCAATTCCAAACACCTGTTCCTAGAATGACAATTACTGCAATATAAAAAGATAACATCCTCCATGAAGGGGTTATTTTTATGTGCAATTGTGCCTAAGAAGCCCCCCAAAACTGTCTCCTGTTCCTTCATCCCTGAATGCTTGTTATTCATCTATTGCAGAAGAAAGATGTGCATAGCAGACGTAAGCAAAATCTCGGTGGGGATACAGGGAGGGAAGGGTTTCTCAATTAATGTCAAAATATGCCAGATAAAGAAAAATGCATTTGTGCTTGTAGGAAACATGATAAAATTATTGAAAGTATAGATTGCCATGTAGAATTGTGAAATATTAGACATGTTCTAATTGTTCTACAGTAACTTTTAATCAGGACAGAAAAGTAAACAAGGCAGTCATTAAATTGATGCGGTAGATGGTACGTATTAACACGAGAAAGGTCTATGATACATTTTAATGAAAAGAGGTTACAGAATAATATGCATTCTATGTATGTTCCAATTTTTATAAATAACGAAACTATGTATGTGTGTGCATAATCCAATATGTAAAAGACACAACAAACTGTTAACAGTAGGAAGTGAAAAACTTTCATTTTAAAAAGAAACTTTAACTTTAATTCATGTTGTTTCTGTTTTATGGTGGATTTTTTTAACACCAAACATGGTTTTTAGGTTAAATGAGGGAGAGGGGGGTTTTTAAAAGAATAAAATTAACTAAGATTCTATAAGTCTTTTCAGAGTTTACATCACCACTGGTTCCAGGGTATCACTGTGACTTTTTCATGACCTTCACCTTCCACAACTATTTTAGTCCTTAGTGACTTAAAAAAGAGACAAAAGGGATATATATCATGGGACAAGAAAAATCAACCCAGTCAAAAACACTTAGAATAAATAATTAAAAGAGTATATTTCTGAGCCCTGCCACCCACTTATTGTATAGTCTTGTACCAGCAGATTTAATTATTTCTCTTATTTTCTCCATATAAAAAACAGGGTTAATAATTTCAGACCCCTCCTAACCTAATGAGCTATACAGAGATAAAAATGATAAGGTGTTTTAGTACTTTTAGCTCCTAAGTGGAAAAGTCATTGTACAAATAACAGGGCTGATTATTATTATCATCATTACTTTAATTATCAGTAATAATGGTAATGAACACATGCCCAAGACATTGGTCATTTGAAACAATACCTCTTCCATTCCCAGTATGTATAGCATTGCTTTGTAAACTAATTTACTGTATTTCTTTTTTGTTTGTTTCACTTTTATTGTGGTATAATTAACCCTGTTTTTAATTACTTTTTTCCTTCTCAGCAAGTTATTTAATACTGACTTGCTCCAAATTAGATGTGATAGGAAGTGCACTCAAAAAAAAAGTGGGCTCAACAGATGAATAACAAGCATTTATTGCACCACTCAAAAAAATTAATAAAATAAAGGAATAAATTCATTGTACATATCCACAGACACTTGTGTAACTAACCTCTTCCTGAACATAAACACTTGTCTAATCATTATTTCCACCCATTGAAACTTATTTAAACTTCGTGTAAAATCACTTTCAAGCAGACTGGTTGAACTCTAATAGCTTCAGTGATTTTCAATTGCTTTCTTTCTACACATCTTTTTTTTTTTTTTTCAATTTGTGGGCGTGTGTAATTAGTGGCAAGTCAAGTGAATATAGCAGTTAAAATATGCATACGTTTTTATTAGCCTCGATTGCCAGAATACAAACAAGATGTCCAGAGTTGCATCAGCATGATCACTACTTAATGTGTCATTTTTAGAATAGTGCTAAAAAAAGAAAAGCAGCAATAATGACAGAAAGGCAAGAAGAATAAAGGTACTAATGCAAATAAACCTCATGGCAAGCACTGGAAAATAGTAGGCGAAGGCTCACAGTGCATCAAAGGAAAGTTTACCAGAATAAACCCCTGTGCAACAGCCCATGTTTCAGCAGCACGGAACAGCTGAACGATTCCAATGAACATGTTCACAACATCTATAAAGTTGGTGGTTCCAAAGTATTATTACCAGCTACTTAAGCCAGAGCTCAGCAAATATTTCTGTAAAGTTTCAGATAGTGACCACTTTAGGCTTTCCAGAGTATAGGTACTCTGTGGCCACTGCTCAACTCTGCCTTTTTAGAACAAAAGCAGCCATAGACAATACATAAGCAAATGAACATGGCTGTGTTCCAGTAAAACTTTATTTCTGTTCCCTGACATTTGAGTTCCTTATCATTTTCACCTGTCATTAGTTTTTGTTTTTTTTTTTCTTTTGATTTGTTTTTAACCTTTTAAAATATGAAAATAAGCCGGGCTCGGTGGCTCAGCCTGTAATCCCATACCTTGGGAGGCTGAGGTGAGTGGATTGCCTGAGCCTACGGGTTCGAGACCCGCCTGGGCAACTTGGCGAGACCTCATCTCTACAATACATCAAGAATTAGCCTGGCGTGGTAGCGCATGCCTATAGTTCCAGCTACTTGGAAGACTGAG
>CAUYQG010203267.1:0-37693 GCA_963574415.1 Tarsius wallacei | reverse complement strand
GTAGCTGGAACTACAGGCGCGCGCTACCACGCCCGGCTAATTTTTTGATTTATTGTAGAGATGAGGTCTCGCCAAGTTGCCCAGGTGGGTCTCGAACCCGCAGACTCAGACAATCCACTCACCTCAGCCTCCCAAAGTGCGGGATTACAGGCTGAGCCACCGAGCCAAACCAACCAAAGACATGGAAGCAAGAAGTAAGAAGAAATGAATTTCTCTAGGTAGTATCTTTTAATGCTCAATGGCCATACCCACTGTGGTTCCATCAGCATCCTGAAATCTGCCCAATGATATTAGCAACCCTTCCTTTTCATATGTGAGTGGGGTGAGTAGACAGGGAAGGCTTAGAATCTTTTCACCTTCCATTAAAATATTCATGCCAAATGCAACAGGGTATTTCCAAAAGGACACTTCTGTGGTTTCAATGCTTGTCCTTTTGAAAACTCATGTGAAAATGTAATTGCCAATGTAGTGGTCTTGAGAGGTGGGTATTTTAAGAGGTGACTAGGCCATAAAGCTCTGTTCTCATGAGTGGATTTAATTCCTTTATAAAATAGGACTTTCAGGAGCGGGTTCTTCCAATTGCACATGCTCTCACACCCTTCTATCTTCCACCGGGTACTCTTAGACTTCTCAGCTTCCAGAACCGTGATAAATACATTCCTTTTCCTTATAAATAATACAGTTTGTGGTATTCTGTTATAAACAGCACAAAATGGATGAAAACGGACTCCTAGAAACTTATAGCTATAGAAAATGTTACTTTCAGACTGCTGGGGGCCTATGGTTATGATCTTTGGTCTTAAAAGAGCTTCATTCTGTGTTTTATTAACATGAAACATCTATAGGAGAGATCAATCTAGCTTTGTGTTTTAAGAAAAAGAAGAGAAGCAATATGGTGTAGGGGTTAAAAGCTCATGCTCTGGAGTTTGACTTTCTAAATCTAGTCTCAGTTCTGCCCCTTCCTGCTTCTAAATGTCAGTTTTCTCATCTGAAAAAAAAATGGGCTGATGATATTAATATATATATCAAAGGAAAGAATGCAAATAAAACACCAGACTCACACAAAAAGTAATCAAAATGTTACCTCTTTGGTACTGTTTTTTCAGAGAAAAAATAGTAATATATTGGTTAAAAAAAAAAAAAGATTCTTTGAGTTCTTTGAGTATATGTAGTCCCCTTCCTCTAAGAAGATTAAAGTGTTTTTTAGTGGCAATCATCTTTTCTTCATGGTTTCATGGTATCTTGGGAGTCTGAAATAATTTGAGATAAATGGAGGCATTTGGAACTCAGAACTAAACCCAGTGTGCATTCTCAATTAAAAAATATATATTTTGCTTTTTAGTCACATGCTTGAGATACCATCAGGAGTGCCGTACACTGGCAGACCTATGGTTAGAACCCAAAAGTGCTTCTATTTCTCTGTACCATTCATGATGAGTTTGCCCAGTTTTGGGCCTCAGACTGAATTTGCAATCTTGTAGTCAGCATTATATGAACCCGGGGTCCGAACTTTGGGGTGGTCTTGCTGGTCCTACTCCGCACAGCCAGAGGAGAGAAGGGAAGGAGACAAGCTGCAGCTGACTCCAGCTGTGTGATCTTGTCTTGAGGGGGTTGGTTTTAAGTGCCTAAATTTCACATACTGAATAGGCCTGGAGTATCTCTAAGGTCTGTAATAAACGCTCTGTCTCTCATTTCTTGTGACTATACTTGAGATTATCCATTCTGAATTCCAGAAACAAACAAGTCAAATTCTAGGAATTCAGGCATTTGGAATCACAGGATGTTACATTTGCAGAGACTTTAAAGATTATCTTCTCTAGCCTCCTCAGTTTGCAGATTACAAAACTGAGTCCCAGGAAGTTCAAATAACTTGCTAAATGCCATGTAGCTAGTTACTGGAATAACCAAGAATATAGTGCACATTGTATAACACAGTGGTTGAGATTGAATGGACATGGATTCTAAGCCAGGCAGCCTTTATTAAGTTACCAGGAACAACTCTTCCCTAAATAAGAAACTTCGGAAAGTTACTGAACTCTTCTTTGCCTCAGTTTGCTCATATGTATCACATGGGTAACAACAGTACACACCTCACAGGTTGTCATGAGTTTTCCATCAGGTAAAACATGTAAATGACTTTTAGAACAATGCTTAACACTTAGTAAAGTAACTTTACTAAGTAATTACTTAGTAATTTGACTTTTTAATCATAAATTTTAGGTCATGATTCTTTCTGCATAAGATTTTAGGCAGTCATATAGAGTTGCCAATTCCTTCCATGTAAAAAATATATCCTGAATCTTCGTAATTTTTACCCTCTTTACTGACTGCACCCTAAACCTCATTATCTCTCACTTAGATTGCTGCAATAATTTATTCATTGGTTTTACTATTTCTTCTCTTGTATTTTGTTCTGGTTATTGATTGTTGTATAACAGAATACACCAAATTGTGCTTACAGTTCTGTGGATCAGGAATTCAGAAGAGCTTAGGAAGATGGCTCATCTCTACTCCTTGATTGTCACCTAGGGCAGCCTAACTGAGGCTGGATGATCCACTTCCAAGAGACTCAGTCATATGACAGGCAAGTTGGTGCTGGCTCTTGGCTATGAGGGTAGCTAAGACTGTCACCTGGAAGCATTAATTCCGTCCCATGGCACCTTTTCTTATGTCCACTTGGGCTTCTTCACAACATAGTGGCTGGGTTACATGAATGAATGTTCCAAGATGCTGGAAGTGAAGCTGCTAGGTTCTTAAGGCCTAGGCCTGAAACACTGGCAAAGCATTACTTCTATTCTAATGGTCATAACAATCACAGAACCTGCTTGGATTCAAAGGGAAGAAAAATAAAACCCACTTCACAATGAGAGGAGTGTCAAAACATTTGTGACTCTCTTTAATCTTCCATGCTTCTCTATAGTCAAAAATTTTTTAGAGTATCACAAGCTATTTTTTAAAAAATGTAAATTAGATCATGTCACTTCCCATTGCTTTAAAACTCTTACATGTCTACCCATCACACTGAGGATATAATTCAAAATCTTTGCCATGGCCTGTGAGATTCTACACATCAGACCCTTCATTAACTTTCTAACCTCATTTCCATTGTCACCTTTCAAATTGTATTCTCTGACACCCTATTGAAAACAGTGCCCTGTTACTCTTTACATCCTTGCCTTGCATTCTTTTTCTTCATAGCAACTTATCATTACCTGACATTATATTGTATTTTTTATCTATTGCTTAGTCCATCTCAGCTCCTAAATATGAGTCCATTAGGGTAGGAACTTTAGTCAATGCCTTATCTCCATTGCTTTGAATAATGTTGGCCACATAGTAGGTGCTCTATAAATATTTGTAGAATTAATAAATAGTGCTTTTTCCTTTTTTTTTTTTCCTGTCAGAGGTATTTGACTTCTTACTATATTTTCTCCTTTTCCTGGAGAGGGAGTAGCCTTGGTGTCAGTCAAGTCCACTTACATGTGTGGTGTAAAGCGGGAAAGCAAGATGAAAGATGCAATGCTCTTAGCAGGAGAAGGAGGTGGAAGTCAATTGGCTAATATTAATGAGAAGTTCCACTATTCGTTTAGGTATTTAGGTCACATATATGTAATACAAGACAAAATACATAATCTGTGCTATTAAAAGTTTAAGATTACAGAAGTGTCAATGTGATGATGACTCAAGGGTGGCAGAAAGTCTACATGAAAAGACTGATGGCATTGAAATCAGTCAAACTGGGATTTCTTTCTGTAGGCATCAGACTTGACAATCAACTTACCTAACTTCTTGGAGCCTTGGTTTTTCTCATTGATAAAAGAGAAATATTAATGCTCTAAATACTTCTATAAGAATTAAATGTATGATTGTATCCACGGTGGGTTTAAAACACAACTGCAGAATCTATGTCAGTACTTCCATTGAGGGGTGGGGTTCTATGTACCCTACCCCTGAATTTGGACAGATAGTGTCTGCTCAGACCAAAAAAGTATAGCAGAAGTGATACTATATGACCTCCAAGGCTAAGTCATACTGGACTATTGTTCTTGAAACTCTTAGTCACCACATAGAAGTCTGACTACCCTGTGACCACAATGCTGGAGTGGCCACATGTGGATATTCTGGTTAATTCCTAGTTGAACTATTCTTTAGCTATCCCAGCTTGGGCAACAGATATGTGAGAGAAGATATCTTGGCTGTGGATCTCCAACCTGAGCTATTCTACCCCTCAGTGATTTGAGTCATTCCTAGTCATGAAAGTCACCTCAGTCAAGGACTTAAATAGGTTGAATGGAGAATTGTCCCCACTCTGCTCTTTCAAAATCCCTGACACACAGAACTCATGAGCATAATAAAATGGCTGCTTCAAGTCATAGTGTTTTGGGGATGATTTTTTACAAAATGAGATAACTGGAACAGAATGGAAAACATCCAACTGAGTCCATGGTATAAGGTAGATGACCTCAGTATGTCAATTCCCTTCTTTCTATATTTAATAGGATGCTAGAGATGAGAGATATGCTTGTGGACATTATGGAGTGGTAGGTTTTGAGTTATGTCATAAAGATAGCCTAGGATTTCGATAAGGAGGTGAAAGGGTGTCACAGAAAGACATTCCAGGCAGAGAATGTAGGTGGGAGAAAACGTAATCACAGCCAGAGACCTTGAGTAAGTCTGCAGATGACTTGCTATTAAAGTATGCAGTGGTCAGCCTTGACTCCTTCAGAGCAGGAGATAACACTGCCCAGAAGGAGGAGACTTCCCAAGCAGTCACCGCCTTTGTGCTGAGGGCTGAATGTGGTGATGTGGACCTTCCCATCAATGTTCTGCCTCCAGGCCTAGTCCTCACTAGGAGTATGCTACAGAAAGTAGAGGAATGCTGGATGTCCTCACACTGTCCCCTTGCTTCTGGCTTGGTACATTTTCTGTACCTGCCTCTCTTTGTACCCTTTCTAGCCCCACACTTGGCCCTTCTTCCTACCCTCTTGTCTTACTGGCATCCTCTTTGCTTGGTGTTTGAGACTTTCCCATCATTCCTATATATATGTATGTATATATATATATTTCCTATTTCCTCCGTAGGAGTGAAAAATGCAGATGCAGTGTTGCTACATTCTCACACTTTAACAAAACATGGACACCTCTTAAAAAGGGAGATTGTATGTCTGTTTGTAATTGCTATTCATGCTCACCTTATTTCAGGAAGAGAATTTATATTAAAAAATACACTATTGGACAGCAAGCAGTCTTTTCAGGAGTGAAAACCATGACTTCTAAGTAAATTATGGATCTTCCCTGGGACAGTTCTCAAGTATGTGCACTGCATAAATAATGAGTTACCTTGGAAGAAATGGTTATTCTTAGTACGCAAGAAATCCTTTCCACTTCAATGGAACAGCAGGGTTTCTAGGAGAGCTATCACTATAATTTTAGACTTGGATCTGAAAACTATGTTGAGTCCCTCAACATTCTTCCCCTTAAGAAGGAATCGGAAGTCTGAGATCCCCACTAGAGCAGAATTCAATACAACCTGATGGCAGAATTTCTGTTTATGGCCTGATCTGTTTCATCAGTCATGATACTAAGTCAGTTTCAAGGCTCTCCTCAGCTAACGTGGACTTAATTTTCTCACTTCATCCTCCCAATCTGATGGTTTCTACCTAAAAACAGGGAAGAAAGATTTCTCTCAGCATATTAAATTAAAGAACATCCCAGTGACTCTTAGATTCAACTAAGACTAGTCTGGTGCTACTGCAAAGCAACCCTCTTTCTTCTTAATAGTTCTCTTGTGAGCCCAGTAAGTTCTTCCCCTACCTTTGGATAAAATCTTGACTAAGCTGGAATGTATCTTCTTATTTTCAGACAATAAAATGTTCTCTAGCTGTTTAACTGGAAAGGAAAAAAGTTGAACACAGTTCCTTGTATTAGGTCCAGTTTAGTGTAATGATCAAAACGAGACGTTTCAGTGAAAGTTCTTCCTTCAACGCACTAGGCTTATGCAGGTGGGAAGCTGTCAGTGGGAAGGCGTGGGGAGCTGAGGAGACCCTTTCACACCTCTCAGTGCTCTATTTCTACCCTTCCTCCCCCAACTTACTGACCAATGATTTCTGACCCCCATCTCCACATTGGTGGGTTCAAGTTGGGGGTGAATATGGAAGGAAGGTAGAAGGACAGAGAAGGTCTGCATGGCTGGTGCTATTCTGAGCTGGCACTGGAACACTGTGGGCCAAAGCTGATTCTCCTGTGGGTGCCTTTAAAATTCCTGTGCTCTTCCCCCAGAAACCCATCGTTGTGGATCTTTCACCTGCTGTGTTCTGTCACAGATGAGGTTTCTTAGTCCGTTTATATGGCCACACAGGAATACCTGAGGCTGGGTAATTTATAAAGAAAAGTTGCTCAAGGCTCTGCAGGCTGTATACGAGAAGCACAGTGCCAGCATCTGCATCTGGTGAGGGCTTCAGGTGCTTTCACTCATGGGAAGGTGAAAGGAAACCGGCATGGGCAGAGATCCACATGGTGAGGGAGGAGGCAAGAGACAGAGGGGAAGTGCCAGGCTCTATTTTAACAACCAGCTCTTGCAGGAACTAATGGAGGAAAAATTCACTCATTACTTCAAGGACTTCACCAAGCTATTCTTCAGGGATCCACACCCATGACCCAAACACCTCCTACCAGGCACCCCCTCCAACATAGGAATCAAATTTTAACATGAGGTTTGGAGGGTCAAACATTTCAAACTATAGCATGAGGTATATTCTGGCTACCTTTGCCACGTCCTCAGCTGGACATTTTGCTGATTTATCTCCAGCATGTTTCTGCTGTGCCTGCAAGGTGTCCTAAGGTTAGTTTTTTACTGCTATAAAACAAATCACCATGGACTTAGTGGCTTAAAACAATGTACATTTATTAGATCACAGTTTTTGTGAGGAATCCAGGCACAGTACAACTGGATCCTCTGCTCAGGGTCTCACCAGGCTGAAATCCAGGTATTAGATCACAGTTTTTGTGAGGAATCCAGGCACAGTACAACTGGATCCTCTGCTCAGGGTCTCACCAGGCTGAAATCCAGGTGTTGGCCAGAACTGTGATCTCATCTGAGGTTTGGGGGTCCTCTTAAGCTCACATGGATGTTGGCAAAATGTAATTTTTTTTTTTTTTTTTTTTGCAGTTCCAGAACTCATGGAGGCTGCATTTTCCAGGCTAGCACCATCTCTTTGACACTTTGCCTTCTTTTAAAGGCTCATCTAACTAGGTGAAACCCACTCAGGAAGTTTCTTATTTGATCAACTCGTAGTCAGTTGATTAGTAGCCTAATCATGGGAGTGTTATCCTATCATATTCACAGGTCTCACCCTATGGGGATTCTTACAAAAGGGAAGGGGATTATACAGGGGAGATGGGAGGAGGTGGGAATCTTGAGGGGGTTCTTAGAATTCTGTCTATCTTATTTCTCCTGGGAAGGGTCTGTGAGGCCTCTTACCCTGTTGCCATCCTTTTTCATGTGGCCCACATGTTAGACTCTCTTTTTGTGGGAATGCAATTACTTCCCAACTACAGTGCTATACTCTTCTTCCACAGAACTCTTTAGCCATCTCTGGTCCTTTATATTTCTCAGGTGTGGCCCAGTTTCCATTTACTGTATTGCTTAACAGCCAGGAGACCTATAACAAGCTCACTGAGTGATCTCCTTGAAGTTTCTCTCATTAGCACTGAGGTGAAGGTAGACATTTCCAAAAAAAATTCCTCTCCAATCTTCAGTTCTCTGAGTTGTACCAAATTATTATTTTTTATACTCATGAGTGGGTGAAGGGACAAGGGTCATAAAACAGTTTTAGAACACCCTCTTTATAAATCCTGCTCAAGTTGTTTGATATCTCACTTTGAAATTTGGAAATAATTGGCACCATTTTATTGGGCTTAGTTAAAACGGAGACTAAAAAGTCCCATAACATCCTGGTATTTGTAGCTTTATTATTGCTCACTTTTATTCTTACTATGTGTTACACTCCACTAAGCACATAATAAGGGGAAACTGAGGCCTAGAGGTTAAAAAATTACTTGCTTAGAGTCATACAATTGGTAGACAGTAGAACTGCAGTTTGAATCCAGGTCTGACCCCACAGCCCATGTCTTAGCCACCGTCTATACTACCATCCTAATATTTTTGTTCCTAACTTTTACTCCCTGAATAAGATCCCTTAGGTCCTACTGGATCAAATTTATTAGTGATAATTATACTGCTGAATGTGTATCATGTAGAGTCTATCTATACTTATTTGTGTTATATATTTATGGAAGAAATATCTCTTGATAAATGCTGTTATTGTTAGGGTTGTGTCTTCCCTCCGGCTTTAGAAGAAAGCAGCCCAATGTTCTGATCAATTAGTTTCAAACTACTGACCAACTACAGATCTGATCCTTTGTCAACTATTAGAGCAGAGGGGGTTTAGCAGATTCTGAGTCTAAGATTACAATCAGGACAATGAGCAAAGGAGCTCTTTCTTTACATCTCGGGCAATATTCTTGCAAGTGCCTGAGTATACGTGAAGTCTCAGAGTGGATCACAAGTGAAAATTCTGAGAAGTTCTGTTCCATAGATGAAGAGCTGATTGTGTGCTGATGATTTGTTTGTGTTCCCTCTGTCGCAACTACAGAAAGAGACCTAACTGGATGTGAATTCTTATTGAATATATTTCATAACTGTCTTTTTCTAAGTGTCTGGTTGCCTTGTGTTGATTCAGAACACTTACCACTCTGCAACTCAGCTGTTTTCTTGGTCACAGGCAGAGTAGACCCACCAAATAGAGCCAAACCTCAGGACTGCAGGGGACTCAGCTATTCTTTATGCTGGAAAACGTGTGCTAATAACAATAGGCCACCTCCAGGCATTCGAAGCGGCCAGCTCTCTGTGGCTTGGGCCAAGGTGGCAGACAGCAGTATAATGATTGCATCTCGTGTGGAAGGATCTGGAGTAACTTTAGCCCAATGGGAATGGAAAGTTTGGGAATGGTACCAGGGTAAAAATTAAGACCAAATGTGCAGGCAGGAAGGCAGATTTTAATAGATTGTTGGCTGTTCAGCAGGACATGAGTGCTATTTCTGAGCTAGCTTTGAAATCTTTAGGTCTATATCAAAGATGTGTTGTTATTGATTAGCCACATAAACAATTTCTTCTGTAGCTTATTCATAGTGAACATTTAATCTCAGGCTGCCCCACTACTATCAAACAGAAAGCACTCAGGGAATGGAAATTAATTTCAATAGTTGCCTAAATAAAACTAAATTACAAAGATAAATTTGCTCCCAGAAAAACATGTGCCATACATCCCAGAACAATGCAGAAATGACTTACTTTGGATGGTTTGGCTTTATTCCTAAGTTGCCCTCTCCATACTTCTGTTCTCTCATTAGGGAAATGGCCCAGAGGAGACCAAAGGGAAAACAGATTGTCTTCCTAAGCTTTCAAAGGTCATTGCAGGCCCCTGGATCTAAGTCCATGGAGAGAGGAAAGTGATGAAGAGATCCTGAGCTTAGATGGGTTTTGTGGTTAGGTGTGATGCAACCAGAAGTAAGCATTAGAAGTTATGTTCTCCAGATGACTTCGTGTCTCAGACCAGGCCAGAGATATTATTCAATTCCCTTGAGCTTCTTGTGTTAAATATGTCTGGCATAGAAAACATAACTAAAGAGTCTGTGGGGGAAGAGCCAAGTTCTGGGAAATTCCTTTCCATGCAGTTGGACCCAGTCCCTTGTGGGGGATTTCTCTGGGCTCCATAGAACAGGATTCCTAGAGAATGAGTGATCACCCTTATTAAATAGAGGTTCTTGTTGGAACACTATTGGCAAAAGGAAGAGAAGAAACTTCTCTTTTGTTGAGAACCTATAATGTATTATGAACTTGATACACAGATGACTGAATGAGACAATATAAAGAGTAATGTTTTATCCCCAGTTTAAAAAATGAAGAAATTGAGTCAAAGAGTGGTTAAAGAAATTGTCCAGGAAGTAAGTGGAAAGATTTGAACTGAAACAATTTTTTTGGATCCCATGTTCTCTCTAACACTGCCCCATTGCAATAACATTGTGAAAACAATAATAGTTAACATATGTTTAGCACTTTTACCACTCAAAACATTTTGTTTACTTCTTCATCTAAATGAGGTAGGTATAAATGGGATATGGTTGAGTAATTTGCCTAAAATCACACAGATGGTTGAGATCAGAATTACAGCTAGGGCTTGGGAACCTGGTGATTATTTCAGGGAGTTGTCCTTCAGTTCTTACCTTACTTGTACAATGGTAATATGTAGATTAATTATCTAAGTTTTCTGAGTCCTGAATGACAATTTCTTGTCTCAGCTCCTACTCAAGCTAGGAACGTGCCTAGTGAGATACCATCCTCAAAGTAATAATGTGGTGAGTGTTTACTGCACCACCTTGCTCTTTTCCTTCAGAAGAGGCTGTGATTTTCTGGAGCTGCCTTTCCTATTTATCTAGCTTCACTCCTGTTACTATGTTACCTAGACAGAGGACAGAACTGCTGGCCAGGACTATGGTATCCTGCTGCACAGGCTGGACACTGTACGGGTAGGCTATGGTGTGTATGGTGCCCTTGGAGATGCACAAAAGGGTAGCTGTGTTCAGTAGTTGACCCCTCACGCTCTGACCATGAACTGCCAAGAAAGGGCAGTGATTGGAATGTTGGGAACACGTTTTCCTTCTGGAGGCTCTGGCCTTCTATCCTCTCATCAATGCCTTAGTGCTAATAGGATTCCCGTTAGATTCAGGCTTGTGATGGGTGGACAGTGATACCCTTTCCTTATTGAAGACCTGGTTAAGACAACCTATTTCCTTGATAGAAAATGGTTCTTCAGTATCAGTGTCTCACGTTGGCTAAGTGATGGTAACTATCTATCTATCTATCTATCTATCTATCTATCTATCTATCTATCTATCTGTCTATCCATCCAATCATCATCATCTATCTAGAAAAGGAATTAATTTGTGCTTAGCCCTACCTGATTATAACAATAGTTAGCCCTTCCCCTTCACTAATCCTGTTTTGATCTGCAACTACATTTGTTTATTTTCAACTATCTTGAATAAATACTGACAAGAGTTTTATGGCCTTACACACACTGATTTATTGATGTAAAAAGTTATAAAATTGTGAGCGACCTTCAAAATTCTTAAGGTCAATATTTGCATTTCCAGGAAATTGGAAAATAGATGTGGCGAAGGAAGAGGATTTTGTGTTTAATTTCTCCTCCATACTTTGCTTGTCTCCTTTGATCTCTAAGCAATCACAGAAAGGATAGCTGGTGAATATGTGTGTTTAGATTAAAAACAATATCACCATGCTAATAGTCACGCTGGTGGATGCAGCAGATTGGCATGCTTTATCATTAAGAATGAATCTGTGTAGGTTTTTTTTCCTTTTTAAAAATTGTTTTATTTTAAAGATGTGGGGTACAATTCAGGGTTAGGTATACAAATGTTCATTATGCAGGTACCCTTCTGTGTAGGTTTTAAAGTTAATGAAATATAGAATGTCTTCTAGAAAATATTAAAAACAAAAGTCTGACTTTCTAGGCTAAAAAGGTCTTAACCTGGTTAGAAAGGATACTTTATCTGTAATCAAAAGGCCATAATTGTTTCATATGCCAGTGGCCACATTTGTGCTTTTACAAATAAGAAGCATGGGTATTTAATTTCTTAAAGGTTGAATGCAAGTAATGTTCTCGCATGGTAACTTCCACAGGGCTTGTCTGCTGCCCGGGGTTCTAAAAGCTGAATGCATTGCCATTTATTTGTAGTACATGGTAAGAATTCATCTTACATAATCTGAGGTGTCTGGGGTGGGAGGAGGAGAGAGAGACAGAGAATAACACCACTAGTGCATATGCTTTTTAGGTTTATCATTTTCCTTTTTGAGGTATATTATGCTTAAGTTGGAAAATGGGCTATAGACAGACTACATTTTATGTTTTCATGAGCAAAGTTTGTCCTAGAGCTTCCATGTCCATTTCTGGAATTCCACTTCCTATGATATCCTTGCTGTGTATCTTGAGAGGGACCCCATTTTCTGTATATCCTTCTCAAGGTTTGCTGTGAGGCAGGAGGAGCAAGACAATTTCTGCAGTGTCTGGTTGGGACAGCAAGACCAGATCAAAATAGTCTACTCCTTAGGCTATGATTCTTGACCTTTTCTGGAATTGCTAACAAGATCTTTTGACTTCATGACACCCTCCTACTCCTCTTGCAAGTGCTGTGCAGCATTTTTAAAATTAGAGTGCATTAACACTGTTTTCAGTATTTGGGCCAGTATAAAACTGGGACTGAAATTCATTGGTCCAAAGATTCTGAGAACGTATTTGCAGCTTATGTTGACTGAGTTGTTACCTTTGTGTTTGGCACTGGGCAAAGCAATTTATACCCTCCTGTTCTCCACAGCCCTGTGAGCTAATAAACTCAGGCCCGTAGTCAATGCCACACAGGTTTTGATGGTGGAAGTTGAATCTGACCCTGAAAAGAATGAATCTAATCCTATTCGAGTCATTAGACAGAGGAAATGCTTCCTGTATTTGAGGCTTAAGAGAGAAGTCATCTTCATGGTCTCTTGTGGTGGCTCCTTGGGAGGTCACCAGATAAACAGACTGTCAGTGGTGGGTCTCATCTACTAAGAGATGGCATTAGGATGGCTGTGACCAAGTGTAACAATGGAAACAACACTTTTGAAAGGAATGGAAGATACTGAGCTCTTCAAAAAAGTACTCACAGCCAGGCACAGTGTCTCATGCCTATAATCCCAGCATTTTTGGAGGCCAAGGTGAGAGGATCACTTGAGGCCAAAAGTTTGAGACCTACCTGAGCAACATAGTGAGATCCCATCTCTTTAAAAAATTAGCCAGGTGTGGTGGTGTGTACCTGTAGCCCTAGCCACTTAGGAGACTAAGGCAGAAGGATCACTTGAACTCAGGAGCTAGAGGCTGCAGCAAGCCATGATCATGCCACTACACTACAATCTGGGGAACAGGTGAGACCCTATCTCTTAAAAAAAAAATACTCACCTTTTCCAGTTATGCTAGACACAAAAACACAACCAAATGGAAGGCCGATTCTCTAAAATTTCCCAAGTAGATGATAACTGTGGCTGTGAGGCAGTCTGACAGCATGTTACAAGCCTAGACCCTCGCCAAGCAGCAACTCCTGTTGGAAATTCATGCTATTTGGGTGCAGTCATTTATGAGTTAATAACCAAGGCCTCCAGCATGATCACATCTTTGAAATGGGGTTGAATTTCCCAGCTGGGCTTTGTGTAGGTTATTCTCCTGATTGGGAGTAGCATGAATGGAGACCGTTCTGAGATCAAATGTCACAGAATATTCAACCCACAGCAACAAGAATTTTCTGAGCGCCTACTCTGAGCAAAGATGCAGGGCAGGGACTGCAAAGAGGAGTGAGACATAATCTGTGTCCTGAAAGGACGTTATAATCTGGTCCGAGTTTAAGACACATGGATAAATAACCATGTTGCAAGGACAGAAACATTGTGTTTCAGTGATCAGGCTCCTCCAGCATCTAGATCGTCTTTCTCTGAATGCCGAATTCATAGCTGATGATTCATTAGTTGTGGAGAAGGAGATGGTGCTTATGTGGGTACTTTCATTTTTAACCCAGTCATTTGTTTATTTAATTGACGGTGGCTCTTTTCCTCAGAAGTTAGTAGCAAATCAAAATATTAGTGTTGTCAGATGATTGTCTTATGTTCTCTTTGCTGTTGTTGCTATTTCAGGCATTTTCTTTTCCAACCCTTTTGATCTGTCACTTTCCTGTGTAACACCTTCAAGGTCTACCACTATTCTTAGGATAAAGTCCAGGCATAATAATGTAAGCACCACCAATTTCTCTGTTTGCTCAGTACATTCACCTTATTTAGCAAATAATTATATACTGCTGAATATGTGCCAGGCCCTGTTCTGAGTGTTTTATAAAAATTAACTCCTTCCACTCCCATAATATTACTATAGGATTGTTGTTGTTGTCAGAATGTTTGTGTTCCCCCTAAATCATATGTTGAAACCCAGTCACCAATATGCTGGTATTCGGAGATGGGCCTTTGGGGGGTGATAGGTCATGAGGTTGGAACCCTCATGATTGAGATTAGTACCTTTATTAAAAAAAAAAAAAATTCCAGGGAGCTAGCTAGCTCTTTCTACCATGAGAGGACACAGAGGTAGGGTGCTGCCTGTGAGCCAGAAAGCAGACCTTCACCAGGCTTTGAATCTGCCTTGGTCTTGGACTTCCCAGACACCAGAACTGTGAAAAATAAATTGTCTTTGTTTATAAGCCATCCAGTCTAAGTAAGTATTTTGTTGTAGCAGCTCCAATGAACTAAGACAGCTGTTATGTTTCTCATTCCCCCTTTAATGGAGGGGAAACTGGCATAGATGAAATAACTTGCCTAAGGTCAGGCAGCTGTGGGGAACAGATCCAGGATTCCATGCCAACCAGTACATCTCCAGAGGCAGCACTCAGACAATGCATGGCATGATTTCTTTCTTTCCTTTTCACTGAGCTGGGGGTACACGTAAACATTTACTATGTAAGTAAGTTGCGTTCTGGTAAAATCTGGACTTGTATCAGGCTCTCTGTCCCCCTGATAGTGGACCTGGTACCCGATGTGTTGCCACATAACACCATTTCTTGCAGGGCTTTGAGAACCCTTTATTCTCTTCAGGGACTTCAGAAATATGTTCCTGCTGCCCAGAATTCAAGACCCTGCCTACTCCATCTCCATTTCCACCCCCTCCTCCTCTCAGCCTGCTTGTCTCTTGGATCATCCTTTTAGCTCTCAGTTTAAAGAGCACTTTCCCCTAACCATTACCCTAATCTGAGTTGCTGACCATTTCTCTTGTTGCATGTAACACATTAGTGACTAAGTAATATCTGAATAATGAAGATAGATTTCATTTCCGATAGACCATTATGTGACTTAAGGGTAGGGACTGTGTTTATCTGTGCCCCAAGTGCCTGTAGCTTGTAGGTGCTAAATTAATGTTTATTATATGTAAGAAGTTAAGCAAACTGCCAGACTGGGAACAGCCACACAAGAGGACTCTGGAGTGGAGGAATGTTTGCGGATGTCTGGAAAGTGGAAGACCTGGCTGCTAGTCCTGCCTGCTTCACTGACCTGCTGAATAATATTGACAAGCCCCTTCACCTCTTGAGCCTCTCTTTTCTCCTTTGTAAAACTAGACCCCAAACAGCTCCACATCTACCTCAAAAGGCCTTGTAAAGACTGAATGAAAGGAGGAGTATTTATGAGGCTATTCTGTCCTACTTTTTTTACTGGTTGTCATGATTTTTCATGTTTATTAAAATGGCATGTTTGACTTAATTTGTTTTCTGAAGTTGTTCATAAGAAAATTGCATTAAAAATAATATAAAACAATCTGATGAAGCCTCTGGATCCAGCCTCCAATTTTCAGGAAATACCTAAGACAGAGGGACATATTGAGTTGCTTCATAATTATCCAGTGAGAAAGATCCAGACTGTGGGAAATTCTCTGGCTCAGGTGACTTTGAGCCTTCAACCGGCAAATCAAGAAAATGGCAGCAGTGGTGAGGGAAGGGGTATGTAGGTTAAAGCGACTTAAGAAGCATATCATTTAAAAAAGATAAGCAAGATAAAATTAGCAACCAGAGATGCACACTTGGGCGATAAACCAATACAAATGCAATGAAAGGGCTACTATTTAAAGGATATTGGTTATGCATTTGGGGAGAGAGAGGATTCTTTGATTGATATGAAACACATGGAAGGCATCTGGGTGACTGCAACATTTTATTTCTTGACTTGGTGGTGGGACAAGAGTTTTTGTCTTGTAGTCATTCATTACACTATACATTTGTTTGTGTAGTTTTCTGTATCTCTGCTTTATTTTTCAGTGAAACAATTTAAAAATAAACAAATTGAAACAATGCAAATAACCCAAGCCATCAACAAATAATAACACAATAGCACTATAACTACAAAATAAAAGAAATGGTTTTAATAAGTACATGCACTATTGATATACTCAATTAGGATGGGGGCAAACTTTTTCTTAAAAATGCCAGATAATATATACTTAGGCTTTGCGGCTGTATGGTCTCTGTCTCAACTACTCACCTATGTGTTGTAGACAAAAGCAGTCATAGACAGCACATAAACAAATGGGCAGGGCTGTGTTCCAAACTTCATTTATAAAAACAAGCTGAGGAGTGAATCTGGCCTAAGGGTACTGGTTTCCTGACCTTTAATCTAAATTTTTAAATCAGAATGCTGACTGGCATGCCTTCTAGTGTCTGCTGGATGAAAAGCAGCCCAGTTTGTATCCAAAACTTCCTTCAAAGTACTTAGAGGATGCCACCCACTTCTTCTGATGTTGCTTTAATTATTTAAAATGCCATGAAAATGTTTTTGGAATTGCCTTGGGAGATGAGGTGACAGTGGTAGCAAGTGTGTGTCTTTTTAAATTGAATTTGAGTTTTGGAAACATCTGTACTAGTCATTCAGAGTCAAAGTTGATGAATAAACTGGGTGATCAAACTGCGTGTTGGTGTTTTTGGTCAAAAACATTTTCAGAGAAAGCTCCTTGTAAACCAAAGTCCCATAATAGGCTACTGTTCACTTCTTTTTAAGGAGCCGACACTTTCAAATCCTTCAAATAGTTTCATACTAAATCTGATAGTCAATCTGGCTTTAGGAATGAATTTTCCTCCAAATAATACCACTGATATTGGAGAAACAAAATCATCTATACTTGTGATATGGAGATATCTTTTTGCTATTGTTGTTTGTCTTATTTACAAGGACTTTTAGGGCTTCCTACTGTAGATTTTTTTGGTGATTTATTTCCTGCTCATGCTGGAAACTCAATGTTTCATCACTGTCTACTACTTCAATAGAGTAGTGTTAATTTCCCAATTGATAAAAACACATGCTGTTGTCTCTAGCTATTCCTACTAAAAGGTGGTACAATGTTTACAAAAATTTGACTCATTTCCTTCCCACACTGAACCTATTTTTTACCTACTATTACTTCCTTTGCTCAAATTCTAATGTTCAGCCCTATGTTTGAATGACCCCACACCTCTTACGTTTTAGTTGTTTTTCCCTAAATTCTGTGGACAGAAGATAACTTAGATTAATATCATGCACACCTCCCTTGCTTTTGTGCCTCTAAAGAACTTCTTCTTTCTTGATGTTATTTCATCCCCATGTCATTAAAAAAATAATTTCCACTGGTTTACTTTCCAATTTATTCAACTTCACCTCATATTTGACATTAATAGTTTTCATTTTAAAATGCACAATCATGCAAGTATATGCACAAGAGCTATTCTGCCAGGCAGTGAAGTGTTACTTTGAGAGTGTAACTAAGCTGAAACAAGTGGCAACATACTCTTGCCATAATTGCTCCCTCTTTGCTTTCAGAACCTATATAAGATAAACATTCTCACTACAGCAGAGTCCCATCCTATACTGCATCATGAAGGTAGGAAAGAACCTGACATAATGATCCTTAAAAGAAAACTCACATGAAATATGAGAGATGACTTCAAGCATTGGAAGAACTGACCATGTGGGAAGCAATTCGAATTTTTTCTTTGAACTAGAATTCATGGGGGGAAGTTATAGCAATAAAGTTCTTCAGTTCTGATATAGTAGGGCCAATGCTTGTCTGATTTGTCACTTGTAGTAGATTCATTACAATGGCCCCAGTTGTCCATGGCTTCCTGCCCTCATGCCCAGCAATGTGACTTTTCAGCTCTCTCCATGAAGATGTGAATTCTATTGTCTCACCTCTTATTTCTGAGCTGGACTTGTCATTGCTTTGGCTAATAAATTGTCGTAGAAATGACAGTTTGCAACTTCTGATGCTAGACCTTAAAAAGCATTGCATGTTTCTGCTTGTTCTCTTGGTACCCTGCAGCTATCTGCTGGAGAACAAGGGGTATGTGGTTCCATCACCCTGATGCCCTAGAGAACAGCCAGCCAACTTCCAGACATGTAGATTAGGTCTCCCAAATAACTGCCAGCTGACCAGACATGTGAGTTGGTAAGCCTGGCTCAGATCAATAGATCCACCCAGCTGATCTATAGAATTGTGACCAATAATAAATGCTTATTGTTTTAAGTCACTGAATTTTAGAGTGGCTTGTTATGCAGCAATAGCTATCTGATACACCACTGTGATTTTAAGATCTAGCAAAAACGCTTACCTGTCACAGAATAAGCACTTAAAACGTATTTTGTGAGTACAAGCATATGTGAAAGAATGATCATGTGTCACTAATAAGAAAATCTGAGCTATCCAAGGATGGATGAACCCTTTCAAGAGAATGTGTTTTCAACTTGTTCATGTTCTGGTCTGTAGGAATTCCTGTTTTGGATAATGATTCCATCATTCATTTTCAATTATTTCCTCCCTGCTTCGTGTCAAATGCAATTTTAGTGTGCAAGTGTCTACACACACAAACATTACTTTAACACAGCTCAGTCTCACTCACTGATATCTCCAGAGGGCCCTGTGATGGTGGTGAGCTGCAGCAGCGTGAATAGCTGAACTGGTCTGTTGGAAGGAGCAGAGAATGAGAATTAGGAACCCTGGAATCTTGTCCCAATTCCTGTAATAATTGTAGAATATCATGCAAGCATGTTCACTTTAATAATATTATGCATTTCAAATTTTTCCTCCAGTCCCTCATAACTCTTATTTGTAAAATTGAAAAAGATAATATTTGCCTAATATATCACATGAGAGTTTTGTGGTAATAAAAAGAAATAACAGATTAAATATATTTTTATTAAAGCCAGTATGCTTCCATAACATTTATTTTACTTAAATACCAGCTATTATTAGCCCAAGACCAATGTTGTGAAGCACATTGTCAATTTTAATTCTAATTCCCACTTGTGTGGAACACATTCCCTCAGGATATTTTTTTAACCTCTTTTGTTTTTTTTGTCACAGGTCTTTACTGAAACTACTTATATATTTTCATATAAATTTCTGCTGCTTTCTGTTTAATAGCAGTGTCGTATTAGCGAGAAAAGTAATAAGCTGTTCTAGTGTATTTCTTCCTACCTTATTCTAATTGCATATAGTTTTCTTAAACAGAGTGTTCCAATATCATTAGTCTTAACTGATTTAATAAAGAATTTTACTAAGGAGGACCCTCAAAACACTGGAATTATATTTTGGAAGCTGGATCTCTTCTAGTACAGCTTTCCCCCTCTAGGTAAGTGTTCTAGGAACCCATCAATATCAGTGTACCGGCTAGCTTTGTTGTGAGAGGCTGAGTTCAGCTTCAGTGAAATTTTTTTGGAGTCTTTCAACAAAGGCGTTTGCCCATTTCATGATGGGCGATTGATGGGCATGCCTAACCACACCTCACTGAGTGTTCAGCAGTTTTTGACCCAAAACAGCATGGCTCCCCGAGCCGACCTTCCCTATCCTCCCTATCTTGCCCCAAGTCATTTTTTTGTTTGTTTTTTGTTTCCCTGAATGGGGGAAATCTTTTGCTGATGTGGAAGAGGTGAAAGAAAGAATGGCAGAGGTAGTAAAAGGCACCAAAATTGATGAGTTCAAGAACTGTTTTGAGCAGTGGAAAAAGTGTCTCAATAGGTGTATTGCATCCAATGGAGAGTGCTTTGAAAGTGACTGAAATTTAAACATGTAAGAATAAATACACAATTTTTTGTAAATAAATTCCGGTCTTTTGGGTCCCCCTCCATTTTTTGATAAAAATATATGCAGTGGAAAATTGATTATCTGAATCTGAGACTCTGCTGTCAAACCTCAAACTTCTCACAAAAGCACGCCCTTTCATAGGAAGTACATTCCTCTTGGTGCTAGCAGTGTGACTCCTACAACTTCCCAAATCACTTCTTGAGTGCCAGACTCTAGAATCTCAATCTATAAAGTAAAATTGTGATTGTTATAGGACCTATGATCATGAACACTTCTGCTGTATTCAGGTTCCCTGAATGTACAGTTTATGCTACACAAATTGCCATCAGATTTATTTTGTGGAGTGTTTAGAAAATCTCAGAAGAAAGGAAGAGTCCCTTTAACATGTTCATGAGGCGATTTTTTCATTGCTGCTAATTGTTGAAACTTTGTATTTTAGGTGGAGTGGTGAGGGTGGGAAGGGCAGGTTTCAGGGCATCTGATGTTGGTTAATTAAGCTAATCATGTGCAAAAATAAATCTAACTTGAACACTAATCTTTGACTGTTTTTCCCAATAATTCTATGCCAGTTCCAGGCCTCAAATTAACACCTCTCTCCCTACCTTACTCTTTTTTTGTGTTCATTCTGAGGTCTTAGTCATAATGAGCCACCTCAGCCCTCAGCATGGTTCCTATAGACACATCCTGGAAGAATTTTTACAGCAGTTTAGACTCTAGTCCTAGGGAAAAGAGGTGATGTAATGTTTCGTTGGATGCTCCATGATAATACCCCCATGGCAACTGACTATTGTGGACAGGAGACCTGGAAGCAGCTCTTCCCTTACATGACATCATCCTTCCGGATTCTTCTGAGGCTCTCCATAATGCCAAAGTTTCCTTCTCCTTCCAGAAGGATTGCTTTTAGAAATAAATTTTAGAAGAAATTCCCTGGTCTGGAGTCAGGAGAGAAGGGAAGAAGCATATACAAAAAGCAGAGCCCACATTTTCTCTCCTGAGATTCTAGGAAAGCTGTGATTTCAGTGATACTATGAGAAAGGATTAAAATATAGATCAGTCATTCTCTGCTAAGTGGGCCAAAAAAGCATATATAGGATTATTTATTCATGGGTACAAAGAAGCCATCTAAATATTTCAAACACAAATTAAAATTTTAAAAATGCATGAAAAGAGATTACAGTGTTTAAACTAACCTTAACTCATATTTAGTCACAGGTATAAACCTGCTTTTGAGAATAAATGGTGCCATTATCTTTCCATAAGTTTGCCCTTCCTGATGAAATTATAAATACAAAGGCAGTTTTGTAGATAGTTAACTCTTTTATTTTACTTCACTATGAATTTTCATATAATTTTTGCTTTTGATCGCATGTGCTGGGCAATTTGGGAAAAAAAATTAAACTTGGTAGAGTGATTATTAGGACAATTCTAGGAGGAGTCCATGGTACCCAGACTGATATAATTGTGGAGAGGGAGCTGCACGATGCTCAGAGTCAAAATTCTCCCTTCTGCCTATGGTACTTGGCGTGGCCTTGGTGAGCATGATTTTGGAGTAAAGTACTGAAGATTCCAGTTAAAGTGTAGATTTTTAACTGGAGAAACAGACAAATTAAATCTAACAGCACAGCGCAAGAAGTGTTTTGTAATGGGAGGAGTTGAGTCCTTAAAATCAGGCTGTCTGGGGTTTGAATCCTAGGTGTACCATTTGCTAACCTTGAGATCACATTCAAGCTATTCATCTTCCAGAGTCTAAATTTCATTGCCATAAAATGGCACTTCTGTACTTGCAGGCATTTGGAGATTAAGTCAGATGAATAGACACATGAGAAGTGCTCCACAAATATTCTCTTTCCCTTCAAAGAGTAGGACCCAGGAGGACTGAGCCTGGGCATGGAAGCTATCTTATGGGCAGAGAGGGTCATGGCATAAGGAAGATGGTGACACTTTATCAGTAGAGCACCACTTGGGGCAGCCTTGACCTTGGGGTGACCAGGGCAGAAGCTCTGTTTACATGTCACCTGTCACCTCAAACCTACCTGCTAGGTATGGGGAAAGGTTGTAGCCAGAAGGTGCCAGAGGCTCTGAAGTCAGATTTTGCTTATCTCTTAATAATGGCTTAGGTGGCCTCCAGTGATAGTCTATATTTCTTACAGATCCATATTCTCCAAACATGAAAATAATGCCAAAAGATTGCATCACCAAGCATCTCCTAAAAACTCAGTAACATAATAATAATGCAATTTGTATGCTGTTAATTTATATTTCTCCAGTCCTGTGACTCTCCAAAGGTTTATGCCTTTTTTAAATGCCTGATTTTTTCCCTTAGGCTGCAATGTCTAAGTGCTAGAATATTCTTTTCCTTTGGCTTCTTTCCAGTCTTTAGAGAGAGAACTCAGTCAACATTGCCCATTTCCTGCCTGCCTGCCAACTACCTCTGGGAGGCAAAGATTTCAGAGCCAGGTGCCTTTCATTTACTTTTACATTTCTTTTCCATTGCCTTTCTCTATTCTGTATGTACATACGTGTACATGCATGCACGCAAACGCACGCACACACACACACACACACACACACACACACACACTCCTACTGTGTTCCAGACCCTGTGATGGACATTAGAGGTACAGTGAAGAATAAGCACAGTTCCTGCCCTTAATTAAGCAGCTGATGAAATTAGGGAGATACATTTATTTTTTAAAGCTAACAATTTCAGCACCCTATGTGTGCAGGATGCTTTGAGAGTCCTACAAGAGGTATCTAGTCAGTCTGGGTTTTTCTAGAAAAGCTTCGTGAGTGGGAAGATGCTTGAGTTGAATCCTCAAGGGCCAGTGAGTGCTATCCAAGAAAACAAAACAAAAACAAACAAAAAACAGAAACAACGAGTATGAGGACAGAGAGAAATGAGACCATTTTTTTTTTTGCCTCTAAGAACTAATTATTGATAAGAAATATAGTATGATTGTAAGGGGAGGCAAGAAATAAAAGTTGAGGGAAACTCAGTGCCTCCCCCCCACAGTAGACCCTGTCTATAAGTCTTTTTTGACCATGGATCCTTAATTAAGCCTTGGCCTCTACCCTGAATGTTTTGGGGTTGAAGTGATGGTGATAATAGGATGAAGGAAAGATTAATGAGGCTATTAAACAGGAAATGACATAACCAGATATGGGTAGAATGTAGATTAGGATCTGGACTATGTCACTGTGGTAAAGGTAGAAATAGGAAAATGTTAATCGACTTTGAAAAGATGGTTTACTGACCCAGGTGAAGACCTGCACACACAACATGCACCAATGTGAGAGTCAATTTAGCCATCATAGAGTAATGCCACTGTTATCAAGAAGGGAGTATTTGCTCAGAGGTTGAAGAAAGCTATTTCTCAATATTTATAACAGCAAATCACCCACTCATTCATTTATTCAATGAGGAGCAGTGTTTTAGGCTCTATAATAGGTCTTGTCCTTTGAAGTTTTTTTTTTTTTTTTAATGTTATTCTTCAGCGAATCTCTTTAAACTTAAGGTGATATGCTGATGACCTTACTTGCTTGTGATATCCATTATTGTACCCAGCACCTAGGTACAATCTGGCACGGAGTTGTTCCAAACATTTGTTTAATTAATTGATTGTTGAACATCGCCTTTCTCCACAATGAGGACAATGGAGGCTGAGCTAGGTAGCATAGAAACAGGAACCCCCTTACTATAAGTTACCATTTCCCTTCTCAGAAGCACATAAGTGGACTCTTCCTCCCTCCTCCCAGTAATGCTTAAGGGTGGGAATGGCAGGAGAAAATCGATACAGCCTCTAGAACATTTTCAACTATGGATGTGTCTAATTATTGTAAATCTTAAAAGAGTAATCATTAAGAAATAATAGCAGAAGAGTGGTCTGAGAAAGTGGCAATGAAGTATACGTGTCTGGAGAATTGATTTTGTTTGGTGGTAAAATAAGTTTGCACATTTCTCTTTTAGAAATAGAAGAAATGTGATTTTTTATGTGTTGATTGTTTTCTTCCCTCTCTTCCTTTCTTTCTTCTGTCTGTTCTTTTCTCCCTCCCTGCTTCCCTTTCTTCCTGCCTTCTAGCTGTGTCTTCATGTCTATATAGTATATCCCAGAGGAGCAAACTGAAAGAATGATATCCTCCTTGGGCATGAGAAATTATGTTAACTCTTTACATCTTTATGGGTTTTGATGTGGACATTCTTGTGCTATTGATGCAGGTTAATCTCCCGCTTGGATGTGGGATCAAAGGACATGAAGAAAGCGGCTCTGAAATCTGGACTCTTGAAAAAGCCGAAGAAACCTTTCTGGATAGGCAGGAAGTGATCCAAGGACACCATAAAGAAAAATATTGAAGGATATAGGAAGGTATTAAAAGCAATCAAGCTATTGGTAATTAGAAGAATATGACATGGAGAAGAAAGATGAAGGAGATTAAACTCTACATCCCTGGAGTTCTGAGATGAAGCTGATTTACTCCCTTGGGGGAAAGCTAGATGTGCTCTATAAAAACTAGCACCCTATGCTTCACACAGAATAATGGAGAGAAATAATAATAAGTGATAGGTTTCAATACTTCCACTACTGGTTCAAGGAGACATGGGACTTTTTGCATGAAGGGCCTAAAATTGTCACTAGAGAACTATATCGTTTCCTATGACTTTCATTGAATGTGTTAATGAGTGAAAGTAAAAAGCTCCAATTAGCACATAGTGGGTCTTCAATAATGTCTACCATTTTCATTATCATCATTCTTTCTTCACAGACATCTGGATATGAGGCAGAGCACGAGACGCTCAAGAAATCCACCGTCTCTCTGCTGGTAAGCTCCAGCAGCAATTCTCCTTGCACCTACCTATCCATACAAATATTTTTCCCTTATCTATAAAAATCAGGATTGGGAATTTCAAGAACTCCTGAACAAGAATGCCATTTTCAGTTCTCCCTCTAGTGTAATTATAATAATTTTGAAAGAGGGACAAATATTGAAAAGGAATCTTCTAGAGTCACAGGTAGTCAAAGATAGAATTTTCACAATTATGAAAGTAGAATGACAAGAGACAAAGTATGCACCCAAAACACTGGAAGAGTAAAGAATAAGGAAAAAAGAGAAGGAAATTCACCAAGCTAATTAAGAAAGGTTTAAACAAATTTGAGGGGAAGGAGAAAAAAGGCCTATAAACTAGATATTATGGGATACAGTTGGTATGGCGCAGGAAGAACAGTGATGAGAGAGGTACCCAGTAATTTACTGAAGAAAATAACAGGGGGGATGTTTGAGGACTATATTTATGATCTCAGATTATATACAGATTATAAGTAATAAATAAAGTCAACCTGGAGTTTTAACACTAGGAACTAAATCCAGTGACAGAGAGAACATGGAGTCTTTGTGGGCTGGAGGGTACAATAGCATGCAAAACTTTGTCCTGTTCAAAGGAAATAGACTGATGAAATAGAGGAGATGGATATGCCTCAAGGCCTCAGCTATTTATGGGCATTCACATAATGGAAGTGTGAAGTGGAGAACACTACTGAACATAAAAGGAGGGAAGACAGAAGTGATTTGAGGGTTAGGAAGTGAGGGCATACTCTGATACCTGGTCAGGTGCAAAGTGCAAATGCTGATGTGATAACTGAAACAGAGACTATGCAAGCCAATGTCATGGGCAAATTCCATTATCCAGACATCTGCTTGACCTTTCCATCTGCTAAAAGCTGAGCATTTTATAAACTGCCTCAGGGACAATATCATTTATCGGAGGTCATAAACTCTAAAACTATGAACTTGATGCTGATTTCTTAGAAAAAAAAGATTGAGAAACTTCAATTCAACACGGACATTTTAAGTGCCTAATAAATTGAGCCAGGCATTAGGTGAGGCAGACATGAAGCTTACCTTCTAGCAGGGGATACAGATGCTAAATAACTGATCCTACAATTGATTAGATTGCAACTGTGAGGCATATCAAAAACGAGAAGTACATAGTGATGTTAGACAAAATAAGGAGAACTATAGTTAGGTGGGGTGCTCAGGGAAGGTTTTTTTTTGGGGAAATGACATTCATGTTGCTATTGGAAGAAATTGACTCAGCAAGAGGGCCCTGCATTGGGATATGACAGGATTTGGGTAAAGGGTAGAGACTAAGGAAGCATGTGGGAAAATAAGACATCATCATGAGCTTCCAAGCTTACATTTTTCCAAATGAATCACTCTGAAGAAATGAAGTTACAAGATCATGTCAGCTTCAGAGAATGTCTCTAGGGGTTTTCTGTAAGCCTCTGTTCTTAAAGTGGCACTGCCATGTGGAAAAAGGGTAGGGTGAAGATTATTTTGAGTGGCTTCAGAGGGCAGAGCTAAGACTCCAATGTGCATGTTACAGGACTGTGCAACGTATGAGAGGTACTTCTATAGCTTGAGCTACCCAGTGCTGCTGTTTTACCTGAATTCAGGTGAAAGGGTCAAGTGGGGGCCCCTGAACACTTCTTAGGGTTATCTTGTCAGAAGAGAGTTCTTGCATTTGGGAAGTTGGACAGTGTACAATCATACCCACTTATGGAGTGTCTATTCTGTGGTGGGCATTGTTTGTTTAGGTGGAACAAACATAGGAACACAGAGGTGAACAAGAGTACTCCCTCAGTTCAAGTGGCAGAGGAAACAAGATGCAATGGAGAAAATGTCCCTTCACTTACTGTGCTTTTTAACTTAAAACAGTCTCTTACTCCAATACCCTGTCCCACTCCACCAAAAAAGCCCTTATTCAGACCCTCAGCTAACACCAACTAGACGAGGCCACACCTGCGCAGCTGCTTATTGGTGCGAGTGCTGGCCTCTCAGCTTCACCTCCTCTTTGCTCCTGCTTGCTGCTCTTTTCTACTTTTTTTATGGTTCTCCACTCGCCTGGCCCTTGGTCTCTGGTTACAACTTGGTTCTTAATCTCATGCCACTTCCATGGACCAAGGCAGCTTTGGTTTTTAGCTCTAGGCACTGCCTCTGGGCACAATTCAATCTTCTCATTTTATTTTCAGTGTCTCTAACTGCCCCTGCCCACTATTTCTTGGTTTCCCCTTAGGCCTGTTCCCTGTCATTACCCCGCTGTGGTGGAGTTGGCTCGTGAATGCTAAAAGAATGGTAGGAGAGCTTGGGTGTAAGTTTGTCAAGGCTGCCTGGGAGTTACTCAGAAGGAGCAGTTCTGGGAGGGAATTTCAGCCAGGGAGAGCAACGCTAAGGTGAGCTAATCCATCCCACTACCCAGGAATAAATTGCTCATGCTTCAAGTGACAAAGTGAAAAAGTATTAACAAGGTGGGTGTCAGCATATCAAGACTGTGCTGCTTCATGGCGTCTGGTGCTCCCCACATTCCACACCCCAGTTTACTACCTGAGCATAAATATACCTGCCGTCCTGGCCCCAACAGGACAGAATTTAGAAAACAAGGTGAAGTGAGATTGTGATTTTAGCTTTTCATAAAAGAATCAACCATGAAGATGGACACTTTTATCTAAATTAATCTATTGAGTAGTCATTAAGGAGAGTTTCACTGTGATCCACACAAGAGCTTTTCATTATTGATTTGTTTAAACAGCCTCAAATCTTGGTGGGAAAGCCACTTGGGTAAGAGAATTATTTGTAAGGTCGGACGCTGAAATTGCTACCTGCCACATCCTGCCTTGTGGGAAAAGTCATGGAGAGGGCAAACTTCTTTCTGCTGCTCTGACCTGGGGAATCTCAGAACATGATACTTAATGGAGGATGCCTTCTACTCAGTCTCCTAATCAGACACTGCCAACTAGGTCTAATTGAAGAGAGTACTATTCTCCAAGGTGAACCTATGTAATTATTCTCTTTGGAGTCTTTTACTTTACACTTATCTTTGGCAAATGTTTTCATATCTGAATTGTCAAACTGAAAGGAATGAAGAAAGGAAGTGCTGTTAAGGTGTCATTTACAACCAAGGATTCTAGACTGGAAGTAGACTCCCGGGACCAAGCTTAAAACCCTAGCACTTGAAACCTTCCAGCTACCCAGCCTGACATTGCTCAGCTTTGCCAGTCAAGAAAGCACGTGGGGTAGGAGTACTTGACTTGGAGCGGGTGTGCACTCTCAATGGATCCCCACCTCTTTGGGAGTCTCAGGTAGTGCAGAGCACCAGAAACACCCCTTGGTTCATCTGGCGCAGACAGACAAAAGACCAGAAGCCCTAGGAGTCTTGAGAAGAGATTTGGGCTGTGGACCAGGAAACTGTGTTCTCTTACTGTTGATATCGTAATCAGCCATGTGACTTCAGACAGGTCATTGGGGCTCATGTTAATCACCGATAAAATGCGGTAATTGGGCCTATCAGGACTTTTCTGCGTATATATTCTAAAATTCTTTGTATGACTTTCTTCCAGATGTCTTATGGTCGCTTTGGGCTAAATCTGCTTAGAAGGTCAACTTGGTGCAAAATGAAGTTCAGGACTTTACAGATACTTATTTCCAAATAATTTCTACAGATCAAAATTTGGATCCTTATTTGGGGTGGGTCAGAGGGGTTTCTTGGTAAAATTTTTTTTCTAGTCTGAATTTTTTCAGTTGCTAATAAAGATAGTGGGATGTGATCTTATTTTTGCTGAATATAAAAAGAATATGCAAACAGCATAACATATCTTTGAGAGGGGTCAGTGGGGGATAATTTTTATAATTGAGATTATGAGAGGCAGCATGGTGTGGTGGTTATACTATATGTTGAATTGTGTTTCTCTAAAAAAGATACTTTGAAGTCCTAATCCCTGGTACCTATGCATGTAATCTTATATAAAAATAGAGTATTTGCAGATTTAATCAAGTCAAAATTAGGTCATTAGAGTGGATCTTAAGCCAATAAGCATAGTATCCTTATAAGAAGAGGGACATTTGGATAAAGGCACACCTGGGGGAATGCTATGTGAAGACAAAGGCAGAGGTTGAGTGATGCATCTACAAGCTGACAAACAATGAGGATCTCCTGCTGTCACCAGAAGCTCGTAGAGAGGCATGGAGCAGATGGTTTCTCAGAGCCTCTAAAAGAGTCAATATTTTGATGTCAAATTTCTAGTCTCCAGAACCATGAGACAATAAATGTCTGTTATAATTTTTCTTTCTTTGTTTTCTTGAGTCAGGTTCTCACTCTGTTGCCCAGGCTGGAGTGCAGTGGCATGATCACGTCAATCACGACTCATGGCTGCCTTGACTTCTTGGGCTCAGGCTATCCTTCTACCTCGGTATCCCAAGTAGCTGGGACTACAGGTGCATGCCACCATGCCTGGCTGATTTTCTGATTTTTTGTAGAGATGAGGTTTTGCTATGTTGCCCAGGCTGGTCTTAAACTCCTGGGCTCAAGCAATTCGCCCGCCTCAGCCTCCCAGAGTGCTGGGATTGTAGACATGATTCACCGCGCCAGGCCAAGTTTTTGTTTTGTATAGCCATGTAGATTGTGGTTCTGCAGCTCTAGGAAACTGATGCTCCTAAGTCAGACTTCTTAAATTAAATACTGTCTTTTGACTTACCAGTTACACAACCTCTCTGAGCCTCAGTTTCCTCTTCTGTAAAATGGGGATATAATTATACTCACATGACAGTAATGTTGTGAGATAATGATTGAAAAGAGAATAGCACTACTAGACTGTGTTACATTTTGGCTGTGATTATCCCCCTGTTTTTGCATCTTAACCTGAAGGCTGCCTCTGAAGGCCTTCCTGCAAAGATAGGGACCATATTTTATCCCCTCTCACCTAGCATTGGGTGTTATCTGTAGTAGCTGCTCAGTAGACATTTGCAACTGTTAGTAACATAAGTACAAGTTTACTTTCATTTTGTTGGAGCCCAACTGAATACAAATGGAGTGGATGTATTCTCCTCCTTAAGGTCTCCTCTCTACCCTGGCTAGTTTTTTTGTTTGTTTGTTTTGTTTTGTTTTTTTAATAGTACCCTGACATTGTCATGAGGAGTAGGAGAGAGCAGGGGCCAGGGTAAAAAAAAATTTTTTTTTTTTTGAGTTGGAATCTCACTCCTGTGCAGTGGCCAACCTCCTGGGCTTAGGTGATCCTTCCGCCTCAGTCTTCCAAGTAGTTGGAACTACAGACGCACGCCACCTCATCTGGCTAGTTTTTGTGATTTATTTATTGTAGAGATGAGGTCTCACCAAGTCGCCCAGGCTGGTCTCGAACCCATGGGCTCAGGCAATCCTCTCGCCTCTGCCTCCCAAAGTGCTGGGATTACAGGCTAAGCCACCGCCCTCTCCCAGCCTAGGGGAAATTCTTGATCATCTCTTATTGGTTATGTGTCCTTGGAGAGGTTATTTCACCCTCTGAGTTTGGTTCCCTACTCTGTAAAATGGAGCTGGGAGCTCTGAGCAAGTGTTGTTTTCCTCGCACTGCACTCCATTTGCTCAGTGGAGGGGCTGATTAAGCCCGGTTCTTCCCATTCAAGTTCTGCTCCCCACCCTCCTGGACCCCAGACACTCTAAGCAGCAGTGTTTTCAGCTAAAAACCAGCTACATGGGTTTTTCAGACATTACCACCTTGAGCCCTTTTCCATCATTCATGGCCAACCTCACCGTGTCTTTCAACATCGCTGTCGATGGCAAGCCCTCCTTTGAGCTGTTTGCAGACGAAGTTCCAAAGATAGCAGAAAACCTTCTTGTTCTGAGCACTGAAGAGAAAGGATTTGGATATAAGGGCTCCTGCTCTTACAGAATTAATTCAGGGTTTATGTAGTCCATCTATGGGCAGAAATTTGATGATGAGAACTTCATCCTGAAGAGTACAGATCCTGGCATCTTACCTGAGGCAAATGCTGGATCCAACACAAATGATTACCAGTTTTTCATCTGCACTACTGAAACTGAACGGTTGGATGGCAAGTATGTGGTCTTTGGCAAGGTGAAAGAGGGTGTGAATGTTATGCAAATCATGGAGGGCTTTGGGTCCAAGAATGGCAAGAGCAGCAAGAAGATTGCCACTGCCGACTATGAACAACTCTAACAAATTTGGTTTGTTCTATCTTAACTACCAGACCATTCCTTCCGTAGCTCAGGAGAGCACCCCTCCATCCCATTTGCTCACAATATCCTATAACCTTTGTGCTCACTGCAATTCTTTGGGTTCCATATTTTCCTTATTCCCTTCCATGTCTAGTTGGATTGCAGAGAAATAAAAACTACCCAAACTTTACCTGTACAATGACCATTTGTATACCTAATCCTGAATTGTACCCCACATCTTTAAAATAAATAAATAATTAATTTAAAAAAGAAAGACTAAACAATAACAACAATAAAACTCAGCTACATGAAGAGTATACGTTAAGAAGAGTAACAACTAAATTTCTTACCAATTTACACGCATACCCTAACATGTGTACAAAACAGTCAGCCTCAATAAAAATAAAGTCAAGGGTCTGGCTTGACCTTGGCAGTTTCGAGTAATATAGAAATTGTGACCTGGCAGCCCTGGGTTTTATCAACGAGGGAAACACTAGATTTGGGGACACATCTTATAAATACATGCTTTGGCTGAAGATACCTCTTGGCAGCAGCTGTCATGAATGAGACCAATTTCAAAGGCCCAACTTCACTCTAGTTGACAAACGTTTAAAATCTGTTGGCTCTACATAGAGAACTGAGGAGGAAAAGCAGGGCTGAGAGCTCTCTGGGGGAGCAGGACTTGTGAGAGTGATAGATGAGGTGTGTTTAGTGAGGATCGTACAAATTGTTTCCTTTTAACAAGATGGAAACCTCCTGAAAACATCATCTGTTTTTGGCTTGCTAATTATGCTTTTGCCTTTCCTCACTTAGCTGAAGCTTTGATGGCCCTAAATTTCCTAAAAGCTTTGTTAAGAAAAATAAAATTAGGATTTAATTATATAAGTATACTACATACATATTATTTTTTAGGCTCTAGGGAGTGCCACACATTTATGTGGAATCATTCAACATTCAGTCACCTTTATTGGACCCCTAGACTGTCCCAGGTACCAGAGTTGTCAGTTACATAGCGACTGTGGGTGATTAAGATTTTTGGTGGTCTTTTTATTTTTTTCTTTAAAGAGACTGGTTATTTCTATGTTTCTTAGGCTGACCTCGAGCTCCTGGACTCAAGTGATCCTTCTTTGTCTCTGCCTCCTGAGTAGCTGGGACTACAGGCATGCCACCATGCCTGGCTCAGTGGCTTTTTTAAAAAAATGTCGTTTTATCTCATTCAATTGCCAGTATCTCTATTCCAGCACTGAAGCTGACTTAGAGCCTAGACTGAGATCAGTTTTGCTCTAAACAAGCTTGCCATGTATTCAGAAAAAGAAGAAAAACTGACTTGTGAGTTTCACAAGTGCTTTAATAGTCATAGAATAACCAGAGTAGTAATTGTAATAGTGGTAAGAATAATAAGAATAGCTAACACTTGCCAGTTCTCAAGTGGTCTAAATAGATTCTATTGTTTTTTCTCATATGAACCTGATAAAAGAGGTGCTAATGTTATGTCCACTTTATAGATGAGAAAACAGAGGCACAGAAGTTAAATAGCTTACCTGAGGACATATAAGTAGTAAGTGCCAGCAAAGTTCTGGTCTGGCCCTCATGAGCAAGTCCCTATGCTGCACACGGAAACTCCATTTGAAATAGTATCACCAACCAAAGCTTTATATACTAAAACTATTCACATTTATAGGAGGATTTTTGTAAATGTTTCTGTAAGTAGCATATGTTCTTGACACATAAGAGAAGGCTCCATTGGCCAAAGGTTGGTTAATGCTTTTGTCTTCAGGAATATATCTATTTTGTAATGGTAATTTCACCTAGTTGTGTGGATATGAGATTGTAATCAGCTTACATACATAGCGGGGGGGGGGGGGGTAAGGGCAATACTGTTGATACCCTTTTCCTGCTATTTTACCCATGAAAATATTTTTATTGACTGTTTTTTAAAAACACAGAAAAATATAATGAAGACTAACAAAATGTAAATGATTCCACTATACAGATAATCCTTATTGACTTTGAACTTTAATAATTTGCATCTATTTCTTTTATTTTTATTTTTATTTTTTGAGTTGGAGTCTCACTCTGTCACCCAGTCTGGAGAGCAGTGGCCCACTCACAGCTACCCCAGGGTCTACCTACTGGGCTCCGGTGATCCTTCTGCCTCAGCCTTCCAAGTAGCCAGAACTACAGGCTCATGCTACCACAACTGGCTAAATTTTTTGATTTGTTGTGGAGACAAGGTCTCGCCAAATTGCTCGGGCTGGTCTTGAACTGATGGGCTCAGGCAATCCACTCTCCTTGGCCTCCCAAAGTGCTGGGATTATAGGCTGAGCCACCGAACTCGGCCTATTTCTTTTATTTTTAAACAAATATAGAGAGGTATAAAAATATCCCTTTTCCACCTTATCCCCTAATATTGATAAGTTTCTTGAGTGTCCTTGAGGAAGCCAGTGTGATTGAGTATCTCTTAAAGGGGCTAGAAAGACTGAATAAACTTTCTGTTGTGTGCTGAGTTCCCCCACCCCAGGTGTGAGTCACAAAAGTAAATATGACTTTACTCTAGGCATTACGTGTGGGGTGTAGGTAAGAAAGGAAATTGTCAAAGAAGAAATCCTAACCACTGAGTCTCCTGTTTCTTTCTCAAGTGTCTCCATCTGAATCTTATGGTGATTTGAGCCCTTTGGTCTCGTTTGCGTTCCATGATCCAAGCATAGCTCAGTCATTTCCATCCAGTCCAAACATGACTCATATGCTTTTATTAGCCCCCCTGACCCTATTTTCTCATTTTTATCCTTACAACTCTGAGGAGAAAATTTACACTAAAATCCAACATGGATTCTCCTTTCTACTCATCCCCTTTCCTGTTCTCTCTTCTTTCCATTCTCTCTCTTCCACCTTTTTTTTTCTCTCTCTCCCTCTCTCTCTCTCTTTCTCTCTTGCTCTCTCTGCAAGCATACCTGCCTGTTCTACTAGATTTTTAGACCCTTGTCATCGCCACTTCTTCTGCACGTGAATGGGTGCATTTGAGGGTACATGGTGATGTTGTTTGAGTGCATGTGTCTTTCTAACAATAGTCTGTTGCTCGCCGGATTCTGTTTAAGTCCTTAACAGCATGTACAAATCCTTTGTGGGAGATATCTGGAGTCAGAGGAGTCCTCACTCTCATCCTACAGGCCATCGCTGAGTGCTTCTTTCATCAATATACCATTGCTAGGCGTGAAATGGGCTATTTAGGATTTTAAGAGCCAAATGTAAATGTGCTTAATGAGCCTCGAGGGAGCTGTGGCATGGCCAGGGAAAAAAGGCTTTTAGCAGCAGATGCAGACAAAAGTATTGGATTTCAGTCACTGGGTCTCCTGAAAAGTCAAAGACAAAGAAAATGGAGATCCTGGCCGCTGATGGGGTAGGAGTCTGTCAAAACCTAAACCTCAAGCAACTGGAGTCTCTTGACATTTTTGTCTTTGGTAAAGAATTCAACAAATGGTGGGGGGACATATGGAGTGTAATTATTTGTTACAGTAGTGCAAAGCCACTGATACTGTTAGGTATTCCCTAAAAGAGTTCAGGGAAACCAGCAATAGAAAGGAAATCTTTGCAGTAGTTTTAAGGTTCTGAGAAGTAATTTAAAAATTTTTTTGGATGTAACTTGGAAAACTCATCCGAGTAGTCAAAATCTGCCTGAAATCTCCTTTTGGCTCTGTCAAAACAACATTCTTTGTCTCTTTACTAGTAAATATGAAGGCTAGTTCAGGCATCTCAGTGCATTAGAAATCTGTTGAATGTCTCAAATTTACTCTGCTGTAGCTTGGGGCTGGAGTCTGGGAGACTTCCTGCTTCTGACAACTGTTTTATGCCTACCCAGCTGGGTTGGGCCAGCTCTTCTTTAGTGTGTTAAAAGTGGCATGTTTCTGAATATAACAATGCTGATACTTGATCCTGGCAGCAAAAGAAGTGAAAAATAACTCACACACACAAATTTTTTTATGGCTTTAGGCAAGTCAGTAACTCTGGGCAATCCGTATGGTTTACATTCTTCAACAGCTGAGCTTCCAGCATTTTCTTTCCCTGGGAAGAGTAGGAAGGCAGGGTCACCCACACTGTCTGCCTTGATACCCACGCTCCTACACTCTGGTTTGGAAACTTGAGGCTGGTTGTGTCCACGCTCAGCCTACTCCCCGCCACTCTTCAGCATTCTTCCCCAGTTTCTATTTGCCTCCTTTATCTATTTGTACACCTGTGTGTTCTCCACCAGCTGGCAAGCTCTGAGAAGACAGAAGTGGAGTTCTTTTCTTATCTCTCAGAGCAACGAACACAGAATTTTGCACAAAGAAGCCATTAGGTAGATGCTTGCTAATAATTTTGAAAAAAATGGTGTATTTTGGTCCTTTTGGTTAATTCCTATTCTCTTGACTAGTCTGGGTTAAACTTATACTCTGGCCACTACTATGATGACATCTTGCTTAAATTTTGTGTTCTCATGAGCATCAATCCTATGGTTTTTTTCTTTTTGTTTTTCAACTAGAGGAATATCGGATTGTATGCCCTTGAATAAGTCATTTAAACTCTTGGCATCGCAATTTTTCTGTCTTTTTGAAAGGATAGAGTTATTATAAGGTGTAAAAGTAAAAGATTGAGAATGATTATGAATGACAATTACAATCCTGGTTCACTATCTGTATGATCTGAGGCAAATTACCTGAACTCTCTGAGCTTCATTCTCCTTATCTGTAAGTTGGGTCTAAGGCCTAATTTTCAGGGTTGTGGTGAAGGCTGAAAAACATTCAATAAGAGGCATACACAGATTTTATAAACATGCTTGTACTTTTTGAGTATCCAATAAACTCCACTGAAGAGGATCAACTTACTTTTGAAAAACATATAGCGATCTGACAAAAATTCCCTCAGCTCAACATTAGGGCCCTCAAAATGCCTGAAGTTGCATTTCCCATCACCCTGGCAGCAAGGGGCTCAAGATTAAGTTGACTTATAGAAAATAAAGACATGTGATATTTCTTCCATATTTACTATTTGTAAAAATATTAAGTCTACTACAAAATTTCATTTGGGTGTTTACTCTCTTTCACAATATTTGAGGGCTTTGAGAAAGGATGAATTTTTTTAAATTGTGTATTATTAAAACCATTCTGATTACAAATTTGGCAGTTTTATAAAGTAGTCTTTTTGATTTTTCTAACAATAACTCTTAATAGCTATGGACTGAATGGTTGTGTCTTCCCTCAATGTGATGATATTGGGAGGTGGGGCCTTTGGGAGATAGTTAGATTTAAATGAGATCATGAGGGTGGAGTCCTTATTCGTGGGATTAGTGCTGTTATCAGAAGAGACACTAGAGAGATGATCTTTCTCTCCACCATATGAGAAGTTATAGCAGGAAGATGACCTAATTTAGGAAGAGGGCCCTTACCAGGAATGAAACCTTGATCTTGGATTTTCCAGCCCCGCTAACTGTGAGAAATAAATTTCTGTTGTTTAAACCATGTGGTCTATGGTATTTTATTATAGTAGCCTGAGCTGACTAAGATACTTGGATGCTCTATAAATCATGATTTTTACTCTTAAGTGGTAGGGCCACCTCAAATCTTTTATAAAGTCAGACAGAAATAACATAGCTGGAACTACAGGTGCGCGCTACCACACCCGGCTGATTTTTGGTTTATTGTAGAGATGAGGTCTCGCCAAGTTGCCCAGGCGGGTCTCGAACCCACGGGCTCAGGCAATTCACTCACCTCAGCCTCCCAAATGCACGGGATTACAGGCTGAGCCACCGAGCCCGGCAAAAATGAATAGACAATGGATTCTTGATGAAATAACATCTAATGTCACACTCTATATAGTTGTAGACCTTCAATAAATATTTGGGTAGCGAATGAGTTAATGGTCAGATTCTGACAAAACTTTAGAATTATTAGCAAAGACACAAATTGTATTCTCCTAATCTTTAGTGTTAACAAACATTGTTATATTCTAATCCCCTTAAAATAAATCATTGGTGTATAGGATATATGCTAATTTTCAATTAATCTGAATATATGGACTGGGTGTGATAGCTCACACTTATAATCCCAGCACTTTCAGAGGCTGAGACAGGAAGATTGCTTGAGCCTAGGAGTTCAAGACCAGCCTGGGTAACATAGTGAGACCTCGTCTCCACAAAATATATATATGTCTATATATAATAACCAGATGTGGTGGTGCATGCTTGTAGTCCTGGCTACTCAGGAGGCTGTGTGAGCCCAGGAGGTTGAGGCTGAGGTGAGCTGTGATCATGTCATTGCACTCCAGTCTGGGTGACAAAGTGAGACTGTGACTCAAAAAAAAGAAAAAAGCAAAAAAAAAAAAAAAAAAAAAAGAAAAAAGAAAAAGAAAAGGAAAAAAAGAGAGCATATGATTAATCAAAATAAGTATATCATTTCCTGATCATACTGCATAGCAAAGAGTTTATAGAATTAGGTGACACTGTGTTTCAATCCCTCATCAGCTGAAGGCAACACTGCCTTAGTATAAAATTGAGAAGGGAACAAGTGATCCTGAATACCTATCATAATACTACAAAGAAGGGATTGGCAGTAGTGGGACACTGCCAAGGGAGTGGGGAGGCATATAACATCAATAAAGACTAAAAATGCCTGATCCTAATCCAGGGGAAGTGAGGTTCAATGGGGGGCCCAAAACTTCATCTGTACCTAAATCACTTATGTACCCAATCCTGACTTGTACCCCACAACTTTAAAATTAAAAAAAAAAAAATTTTTTTTTTTGAGTTGGATTCTCACTCTGTCGCCCAGACTGGAGTGAGGTGGCCGCTCCCGGCCACCGCAGCCTTGACCTGCTGGGCTCCGGCGATCCTTCCGCCTCAGCCTTCCAAGTAGCTGGAATCACAGGCGCGCGCTACCACGCCCGGCTGATTTTTTGGTTTATTGTAGAGATGAGGTCTCGC